>CAJQZN010040391.1:0-18611 GCA_907164685.1 Colias eurytheme
CCCGTTAAAGAGTTTGCTGACAAATTAGAGAAATCAACCGATAAGGAGCCAAGTCCGGTTAAAGGAACAGTTGATGATAAAGAAAAGCCTTTCGAAAAAGAACCTAGCCCCGTTAAAGAGGTTACTGACAAATCAGAAAAACTGACCAGTAAGGTCCCAAGTCCTGTTAAAGAAAAAGTTGATGAAAAAGCAAAACCTTTCGAAAAGGAACCTAGCCCCGTTAAGGATACAATTGATAAATTAGAGCAACCAACTGGTAAGGAGCCAAGCCCTGTTAAAGAATCAGTTGCGGACAAAGGGAAAATTTTCGATAAGGAACCGATTCTCGTTAAAAAGGTTAGTGATAAATTAGAACAACCAACTGAAAGGGAGCCAAGCCCTGTTAAAGAAACAGTTGATGATAAAGAAAAACGTGTCGAAAAAGAACCTCGTCCCGTTAAAAAGGTAATTGATGAATTAGAGCAACCCTATGGTAAGGAATCAAGCCCAGTTAAACAATCTGTTGAAGATAAAGAGAAGTCTTTCCAAAAAGAACCTTTAGAACTAGAAACATCATCACTAAGAGGGACGGTTTTAGAATCAACTAAGTTTGAAACTTCTACATTCGATATGCCTTCCGAAATTGAATTGATTTCGGATAATTTGAAACAACATGGATTTAAATCATTTGGTAAAATGAAAACCGATACGAATGTTCTTAAAGAATCAATAACTGAAAATAGCATATGCTTAAAAAGAAAAAGAACAATTACCACAATTACTCAATACTTTGTTAATTTATCAGAGAATATTAAAAAAACTGTTATTGTCAAAAGATGTTTGACGGAGGATGAATATCCTGATGGAAATATTGTGTTTAGCAAAGCCGAAGATACTTCAACATTTGATGAAGTAATCTCCCCAACGGAAAAGTTAGATATAATTAAGCAATTTGAATTACCAATTGAAGGAAAAATACAGTTTAATGGTCAAACAAATGGCGACCTCTTAGAGAAACACAAAATATTCGATAGTAAGGGAAGTCTACCCGAGGACCACGACCTTATGTCTAGGAGCCTATACCAGCAACAAAAGCATACATTAGAAGATTCTATCAGCGGTGAAATAAATGCAAAAATTGAAAAAGAAACGAAAATAATTAAATCATCATCCGATGTCTTAACTGAAAGCACAATATCTTATAGTAGCTCTGAAGACGTGTCCAAGGAAGTTAGCTTAGAAGAAAAATATAGTTTTGAAAGTACAGAAAAAGATAAGAAAACAACGAGCACCAAAACAGCAAAACAATTGGAAAAACATCTACAAAAATCGGATAAAATAGAGCAAGACCGAATACCACCCACACAAATGGTGACTGACAATTCAGAAGATGCTGTACAATTAATGGAGTCCATTAAAAAAGCATTTACTGATGATATTATACAGCAAGGCATTAAAACTGAAAGTACTGAATCCTTAGTAGTTCATTCGGAAATTGACAGAGTGTCTACACCACCAACTGTACCTGTCAGTCCTCTTCCGAAGACTCCCAGTGCTTTTTATGACGTTAAAATGAGCGATGGGGTTCAGAGCGAGATTTCATATGATAAATCAGAGGGTAGTGAAGAGACAATTACAAAAATTGTACACGTTGGCGAGGACGTCCTTACACAAAAAATTTCTACATCGACAGAAAAGGTACCGAAGACCATTAGAAGTACGACAGAGAGTGATGATAGTTCTGATATACAAGCTCTAACGCAAACCGTAGGCAAAATCAAGACTGAAACTGATACTGTCACAAAGATAATAAAAGAAGGTGAAAATGTTGTTACCCAAACAATAACAACTGTAACAACAAAAGAAATAATTTCCAAAGAGGATGGAACTCCACAAAACGTTAAAACAACTATAGAAACGACAACTTTGAGTAGAAGTTCAGATGGCTCTACAACCACAACAAAGGACACTCAAACATTATTATCTGAATGTTCTTCTAGTCTTAGATCTACATCTCAAATGGATATTTTAACTAAAGACGACACCGTGGACAAAGACAGCATAGGATCTCGAGATGAGAGTCACCAAACGGAATCAAGTGGCTATGAGGAAGATAAGGAACCAAAACGAAAATATAAAACCCAAGAAGCCCAGTGGGAAACTGATGATCATGATAATGTTGAAGATACAACTATAGACACGGATGTAAGTAAACGTGTAATTAAAGAAAATGGTATTGATGTAGTAGAAACAATAACAACAGTTACTAAAAAAGAAACATTAAGAGTAGAAGATAATAAAAAAGTTATAAAAACAACAATTGAGACAAATATTTGTAAAGAAAAGCCTGACGGTTCCAAGGATATACAGAAGAAGGTAGAAGTAAGAACTGAAGAATTAACTACTGATGGAAGTAATAATATTGAAAAAATTATTGATGGCCTAAATATATATGAAGATCCAGAAGAAAATGTTTCCACAAAAGTCGAAAATATATTTGAAGAGGGTATGTCAATTAAGAGAACAATTACCACAAAAGTAATTAAAACTAAATATGCTGATACTGAAGGGCATGTAAAAAAAATGAAAACCCTTACGACTGTGACTACGACTGACCAATATCCTGATGGTTCTTCCAATACAAAAGTAGATAGTAGTATATCTGTTATAGACCTCAGCGCACCTGATCTTCTAGATAGTGTAGAATTAAAAGATTTTACAATACTAGAAGACAAACAAGTCAATACAGAAAAGCAAGAAAAAAGCATAATTATAAATGGACAAAATGCTCAGCAGATCGTAACAATAACAACGACTAAAGAAATTTTATCATCAATTGATAAGTTAAGAAAAAAAATAAAAACAACGGTTGAAACTGTCACTGAATCTATGTTACCGGAAGGTATTGTTGAGGTTACAAGAGATGTAAAGGTTTCTATTTCAGACTATCAAAGTGATGACGACACACAAAGCTTTGAAGGCTTTACTGCAGAGAAGGATCCTCAAGAAGAATGCAAAAAATACTATGAAACTATTGTTGTGAATGGTGAAACCATTAAGAGGATAAGAACTGTAACTATAATTAAACAATACTTTAACAATATAGAAACAAACATTAGGAGAACAAAAACTACTACAAAGGAAGTTACCGAAGATGAGTACCCCGATGGTTCTATCGTTTCAAAAACAAGCGAAAAAGTATCTATAACAGATGAACCATTGGAACTTTTTGCCAAGATTCAACCCAAAATAACATTACTCGAAGGCTCTTGTGAAGATGATGAAAGCAAAGCTAAAGTGCTTGATTCCACGAATATCGAAAATGAAGACAACAAAGATGTGAATATAGAAACCAAAGAAAATTTTATAACTAAAGATGGAAAGTTACTTAAGCAAATAGTAACAACAACTACAACTAAAGAAATGATATCTTCGGCAAATGAACCTACAAAGAAAATCAAAATAACGGTGGAAACTATTACTGAAACTGAGCTACCTAACGGAACAATTGAAGTGTTGAAAGATGTGAAAGTATCAATTGCAGAACTCGATAAAGAAAAAATGGATGTCAACTTTGCAGACTATACAAAATTCGGTGAACCACATACTGAAACAGATTCCAAATCTGAACAATTATTAGAAAATGGAATCGAAATAACTAGGACTACAACCATAACGACTATCAAACAACAATACCAAAGTAATAAAACCTATTCAAGAAAAGCTAAAACTACAGTTAGAACTACTGTAGAAGACCAGTATCCTGATGGCACAATTGTAACAAAAAAGAGTGAAAAAGTATTAATTGAAGATATTTATTCAGAAATAACGCCTACTGATGATGATTTACAATCTGCTGAAATTTATGAGGATACTGAAATTGTAGAAGATACGTCAGAAGAATCCGATATTAAAAACGAAATTATTCATCAAAATTCTTTGATTATAAAACGCACTACTACAACTAATACAAAACGGGAAACATTAGCCTCATCTGATAAAAATATCCGACGTTTGAGGACAACAGTTGAAACTATTACTGAAGATGAATATCCAGACGGTTCCATAGAAACAACAAGGGACGTTAAAATAACTATATCTGAATATCAAAAAGCTTCTGATAGTGACTTGCAAGCTGCTTTGGAAGGTTTTATATCTACGGGAAAAACAAAATCCTTTGTTGATAAAAAAACAAACATTCTAACAATTGATGGTGAAAAAGTAACACAACATGTAACTACTTATATAACCAAGGAAGAACTAAAAAATAAAAATTCAAATGAAACAGCAGTTAAGACAGTTACCGAAACAGTAACTGAAAATATTAAAAACGATGGGGCCATTGAAACAACAAAAGACGTCAGGACACAAATAGTTTATTTACCCATGGGAACCTCGTTTGAAGACCTATCACCGGAACTAGAAGAGAAATTAACACAAAAAATTCCTGAATCAAGAAATGAACAGTTAAAGAAAGATGATAAACCAGTTGTTGCGGAATTAAAAATAGTTCCAGCAGAAATTAAAGTTGATCAAACAGAATCAAAAGGAAAGAAACGGTCACCTGTTGGGGAAATAACCACGGAAACTGAAACTTTTACAAAATTAATTAAAGATGGTGATAACGAAATCACACAAACTATTACTGTAGTTACAACAAAGGAGGTAATAAGCCCTGAAAAAGTTAAAGTCACAGTTGAAACAACTACTGTAAGTAAAGGAAGTGATGGAGTCACAAAAACTACAAAATCAACAAAAACTACGATCTCCGAGTTCAAAGAAGAATATGAAGAAATTATTGATACTGGTGAAAGTGAAAAATCATTTTCTAAATATTCGTCGAAGGCAGGAGACATGCGAAGTTCTTCAGCAGCTAGTGACGATTTAGACCATCCAGGTATGTCAACTCCGCCTTCAGATATAAGTTCGAGAGAATCTAGAGCGGCTACTCACGTATGGGGAACAGAAAGTAGTGGGATGTACTATAGTGATGAAGATGGTCAGGCAAGTCCCAGCAGTACTAAATCACAAATAGCACACTCTCCAAGATCAAATCTTAGTTTTGAATTAGATGCTAAACAGAAAGAGCAAGATGATCCTATGTCCATGTCTATTTATGGAAAATTGCCAGGGGATGATTATGAAATGAGCACGTCAGCAAAAACTACTGATATATTTTATACAGGAGAACCTTCAATCAAAAAAGTAACAGATGACTTTTTAACACATGAAAAAATAGACTCTGACACATTTAAAGACAGTGAAGACGTATCAGTCTCCTCATTTTTAAAAGAAGCCGATAAACAGTTTGAAAAAGCTATAGAAGAGCACAAAAAGATTAGTGGCTCGACAGTTATTTCAAGTATAACAGCGAAATATGAACTTGACCATGAAATTCCACCTACTGGGCAGCAAACTTCAAAAATGGAAGAATCAGTGGTTTCTCTAAAGGATTTCAAGTCAGACTCAAAGAAATCAGTTCCACCCCACGAACAAAAGTCAGAAAAACCTAAAGATTCAAAGGGACATGGCTCAACCAAAGATCCAATTGAATCGTGGGGAAAACCGCTTGGTCTGCCTAGCCCAATTCTGCCTTCTGATGGAAAAAGCACTCCTAAGAAATTAGTGACGAATTCTTCGGTTACTAATAAAAATAAAATAAATCAAGAAAAGAGCAAGGAAGCTAAGACCGGTTCAGAATCTCCTAGTAAGAAGAAATCTCCTGCGCCTATATATATGGACTTAACTTATGTTCCGCATCATGGAAATTCTTACTATTCTGCTATTGAATTTTTCAAAAGAGTACGAGCACGATATTATGTATTTTCCGGAACCGAACCGTCGAAGGAAATATACAATGCTCTATTGGACGCTAAAAAAACATGGGAAGATAAAGACTTAGGTATGTCCATTATTAACGTCATGTTTAATCATTAAGTCATGAAATATGTTACTACAAAAGTTATAATTTTTTTTTGTATAATTTTAAATCTATTTTTTTTTCCAGAAGTCACAATTATTCCCACTTATGACACAGACGTCCTCGGCTATTGGGTAGCTGAGAACGAAGAAGCTCTCGAAAAATATAAAATAGATCTGTCACCTTCTGCCTCGCGATGCACTATCAATCTTCAAGACCATGAAACTTCGTGTGCAGCTTACAGACTCGAGTTCTAGGTGTCGGGTCTATTTGTAGCCTTCTCATCGAAGAAGTAGCCTCTGCTTTTGGATTCCTTCTGAGTGTAATTATTCAATTATCAAATATTGTACTTGAAATAATACACTCAGAAGCGCCACACACCCGAGGACGCTACTTCGTATGAGATAGTTTGCAAATAGATTCAATATTTGTGATATACGATAGACAGACAGACTGTTGTGAAATTCTTTTAAGCTGTAGATAAATATTTACTCAAAAACACGATTTGAACTTAACGTGTAAGCATAAGCGAAGAATGGATCCTAGTGAAACAAGAACTCGATCGCATCCAATACGAATCTCGACCTAAAAACAAAAACGTCCATTTTTTTCTAAAAATCTTTTCTAGTAGCGACATAAATGAATACATGCCATTTAAAAATCTTATATTTCTGATAATATTTTTGAATTTGGTCTTATACAATCAGTAGTGCTTTTATATACGATTTTTAGCATAACCAGTCCATTTTGTTTAGCCAAAACACCGCTTGTGCGAAAAATCTAAATTTTTGAGAAATTATTTTGCTATCGCATTGTGAGTTTTAAAAGAGATTATGATAATGAAATGCGTGGAGTATTTATGCCACGAGCTTTAAACGGACGTGATCGTAATCGATACGATTATTGTAAGCGATGATGAAAACTGATTTGTTAAAATAACCTGAAGTACATAATTTTTTACGACCAGAGTCTAAGTCAAATATATGTATAATGTCTTAAAAAGACAACGTGCATTCTGCACTTCATTGTTTGATAGAAGTAATATAATTGTTTCTAAAGTTTAGAAAGGCAAAAGTGGTTCGTAAACTTTAAAATAAATAATAAACCAGTGCTATCTGATGATTGAAAAAAAATCCTCAATTTTTTCAATAATTAGATAGTAATTAGATTTTGCACAAAAATAGTACTAATTGAATAACACTTTGTACTACATAGGAACGCTTAAAGGCCTGCGTTAATCGTTCTCATGTGTATTGTGTACAAGGGTTACGGACACTGCTGCAGTAGTCATGTGCTACATCGACTCACCGCCACTTTTGCCTCTCTAAACCAAAATGAGCCTAACACGATAGAGAGCTTAATTCATATTAAATAAAATGGTTTATTAGGACTACTAAAATTACAGCTGAGTTTTGTGTTGATATATGATTTTTATCTATATCTGTTAGATACATAGTTTTGATGTTGTTTTTTTCATGTTACGGTGACTCTAAAGTTAATCTTTTTTTACAAGTAAATATTAATATGTTTGATTTTGTACATTTAAATTTCTAGTCGAGTCCCAAATATATATAAAATAAATAGTATTATATGTTCCTATTTGTATTGATTTTTGACATTAATAATTTGTTATTAAATATTTATAATTGATATAATATACCTATTCCACTTAATGATAAATTCCTTAAATTGAATGTTTTGTACGAATGGTTCGCGCGAATGTGATCACACTACCGTCTAGTGTAGGACGTAAGCTGTACTCGGCCCGCTCTCGACTTCTGTTGTCGACCGAAGTGTTTCCATTGTTTCATTTTGCCAATAAAAATAAACTTTTATGTCAATTACGTTTAAGTCATCCATAGCGATAAGCTAATCTAATGGAATTCTACTATTGCTTTCTTTGCCAAACTACCTTTAAAATAGAAAAAATTCTGTATAATATTTCAAGCACCAGCACAATGTATTTACCTTAATGACGAAGATTCGTAACGATAAATTAACTATATGTCTATTTATTTTTTATGTTCGTATAGCGATTTATTTAATAGTTTTTATCATATACGGCTATATATTGCATGTTGGTTTGTGTGGATGATTGTTGCTTTTAAACGAATGGACAAGGAAGGTGTAATTAGGTGTGATGGGATAAATGAGCATCGTACTGTACTGATATATCGTCTAAATTTACGTAACTACTTCAAGCATTCCGAAAAATTGCATTTACACTTGATTTTGGTTTCTTACCTACATTGAATAGTATCATAGACGATTTATTGTTTAACTTTGGCTATTAGCTTTACATTGCTTTCTGAAAAAAAATAATATGATATATCAGTATTTTACGATGAATGCTTTTAAGAGTGCTAGTTTTTTAGCCTTCCTCTTGGCAATTTTTAAGATTTCTTTGGCTAACAAGCCTGCCCTGAGATTTACTATTGTATTTAATAGCTAGAACTCTAATTAATGCATAATATTAGGAATTATAAAATGTTGTTAATTAAGAATTGTATCAGCTTAGTGAACATCAATAGCTCTGAAAGTAAAATCATTATTGAAATTATTAAATGTTGCATTTTTCTAACCGTTATTGCGGACGTGTGTGTTAATTTTGTCTGCTGTTACAAAATTTATTATACTGTCTATAATAATGTTAATAATAATAGAATTTGATGGATTTAATGTTCACAATTCTGAAATGTTTTAAAGACCAAACTACGCGTAATTTATAGTATTGTTTATTGTGATTTGAATTTGTGATTATATGGCTTTCGTTCCTATCGCTTCGCGTGATGGTTATTACCGGAAACATATCACGTTATGTGTTTCGGTTCCTACTCTGTGTAATATGCGGGAGGCTTGTTTGTAGATAGGTAAATATCGGCCTGTAGATATTATGGATAATAGGGAAAGCTTATGTGGTGCTAACAACCTGATGTGGTGGGTATTGTACCTGAGCACGTCGGCGATAGACCGTCGTCGACTTGTTCAGGGTTAACACGCTAATGGTAAGGAGGACTGATTGTTTCAGTGATATTTCTTTTGATATTTCCACAGTGACGTGCTGTTTGAACATGTTTAATAATTTAAATAATGATATTAGTCCCTATGTGGATGTTAGGTATTTGTAACTATTATTATATTATGTAAATTAAAAAGGTAAAAAAATAAACCATTCATTGTATCAGTCACGTCGCTATTCCCCATTCAGCGTGTTTGGTGATGTATAAGAGATTCAAGTAAATAAAATTATAAAAATTATTGTGCTTTTTATTTCAACTTTACCTCACACATCTCAGAATTTTAAAATAGGTTCACTTACATAACATTTATTGTTTATTAACTGAGTCATAATACTAACTACAATAATTATATGTTAATACTAGCTGCTCCGCGCGGTTTCACCCCCGTGGCTCCACTCCTGTTGCCCATAGCGTGATGAAATATAGCCTATAACCTTCCTCGATAAATGGGCTATCTAACACCGAAATAATTTTTCAAATCGGATCAGTAGTTCCCGAGATTAGTGCGTTCAAACAAACAAACAAACAAACAAACTGTTCAGCTTTATAATATTAGTATAGATTACAGAAAGTTTCAATTTGCTGAACCTTTTTACTATTATACGTACTCCATTTATGATTGTGTCTTATATACATCGGTACACATCACTACATAGTATAAAACAAAATCCCTTTCTCGGTCCCTATATTCCTATGTATGCTGAAATCTTTAAAACTAAGCAACGGATTATGATGCGGTTTCTTTTAAATTCAAGAGAAAGGTTTTAGTATTATAATGTTTTGTGATTTTTTGTGACTTTGTGACCAAATCCGTCTCAGTCATTCCTCACTAAACTAAAGTGAATATTTCGCGATACTGTACTAAGGCTGCATTTTAAAATTTTGATAATTTATGCAGTAGTCTTTTGTGTTAATAACGTTTTAATGAAAGTTTAAAGGTTTTTTAAACTCATTTTCTAAGCATTCAAATTACTATTTATATAATATATTTGTATAATTTGTCCGTGCGAGCGCGAGTGCGACACGTAATCGTAGTGGAAGGATAAGTTTAAATTATTTTAAAAATAAGTCAACCTTATATTGGCATGAGTGTTATATACTGTTAAAAAGGATTCAGTGAAAGTAATGTGAAGGTGCAACAGTCATTTGTATTCGTAATAATACCTGTGAGTAATTATCAAATTATTATAAAAAGAAACTGATCGTTGTTACACGGGTACAATTCAAGAACCAGTTTATCTTTTGTCCTGCTTGCAACCGTTAGCAGTTGCTGCGAACGTTTATCATCGTTCCTGCTCACACTAATGATTACGTGAGAAGTCGTTGACTTTGAACAGCTGATCAAGCGCCGCGCCGTACTGTCTACCAACATTTTGAATCACTTCACTTCGCAATTGCAAGTTAAATAATAATCATCATTTCATTTCACATCGTGTTTGTATGAAGAATATAAGTATATAGGGGACTTTTAAGGATATTTTCATATTCTAACATACTTAAATAGTAAGGTGTCGAGTGCTATTTTAAACCTCTTTTTTGTTATTTGTATTAATTAAAAAATCTTTGTGTAAGAATAGTAAATTATAATAGTAATTGGGATATTATAACGTTTAAATAATTAATTATTAACTAACGTAGTATATATACTGTACAAGAATTTATATTTACAATTTATTTTATTAGTTTTTTCTGTAAAGATTACTTATTTTTGTAATAAAAAAGGCTGAAAATTAATTGTCATTCTGTAAAAGTGATTTTGCATTTTTGAATAGAAGTAAACGTAGGTAATTAATATAATAAGGTGTCGAGTGTGTGATTAGTTGCCAAGATTATTTTATTTTATCTGCTCATTTATTTTAAATGTTAGTTATTTTTAACTTCTTTTATTGCTAATTTGTATAAATAAAAATCATAGTGTAATAATATTAAAGTGGAATTGTTATTAAGATAAGATAACGTTTAAATAATACATTATTGGTTTACGTATATAACTATAGTTACTAATTTATATTATATTTAAAATTTTACTGTAGAAGTTTATTCTGTAAAGATTTGCTTATTTCTGGTAATAGATAAGAAGAGGTATAACTAGGTATATATATATATATATTTTTTTTATTGTATCTTGAAATTAATTGTCATTTCGTAAAAATGATGTTGCATAATTTGAATAAAAGTAAATCTAATTCTCATTCTAATACCAATCATGTTACTAATAAGTCTTTGTTAATTAATAATGAATGTCTTCAATGTTGTAACTGTAAATCTGTCTTTGAACTATCAAGTACTAATGTTACCCGTAAACGTTTTTTAGTCATGTCTCAATTGAGCAAAAAGTCTTGGGTATGCAAGTCATGTATGGATAATAAGAATACAAATAATAATATGAATTCTATTATATTAGAGGAATTAAAGCAGTTACGATCAGAATTGATATCCCGCTTGGATAGTCAAGCCATAGCAATTGCCCAACTGCAGAATGAATTCGCTCAAAATAGGTATGATTTGGAGAGAGTATTAAATATTACGAACTTGCTTGAACAAAAGATGGGCGGGCATCAAGGCTACCTAAGGCAGTGTGTATCGGCAAAAATAACCCCAGTGTCGGAAAAACCGGTAGAAATGATGGGTTCGATGGAAAATCTCCAACAAAATGCTTCAAATTGTGTTGAGCAACCGGTAAAGGAGACTGATATGGTATCGCTAACGATGGATACCAAAAGTGTGCAAAGAGATGAAGATAGTGATATCGATGGGATGAATTTGCAAAAAAGAAAGACGTTTAGTAAAAATCCTCAGGGTGTTAAAAAGGGTAAAAATACTGAAATTACAGCAATAAAAGCTGCGGAGAAGAAAAAACACTTACATGTATGGCGCCTTATGCCGGAGACAACAGTGGAAGACTTGACAAATCATGTAAAAAAGGTATGTGGAGATAATGCACCGATTTATGTTGAGAAAATTAAACATAAATCAAGACGAGATTACTCTTCATTCATAATTGGCTTGCCAGAGCGTATGTTCCTTGTATTGAATCAAGCTGATGCATGGCCAGAATGTGTTGAATTCAGCGAATGGATTTGGTTTCGCAACAAAACCAAACGCGCCCAGATTTAAAAATGTAACTGAGATTTTTTACCAAAACGTCAGAGGTCTACGTACTAAACTAGAGATGTTTCGGAAAAATTTGGAATCGTTCAATTCAGATTTATATGCCATAACCGAAACTGGTTGTAATGAATCCATACATGACGGTGAAATAGTTCCAGTTGGATATCATATAATACGTTGTGATAGGCTAGATGGTCGCAAACAGGGTGGTGTGCTGTTAGTGGCTGCTCAACGTATTGAATTAAGGCGTGTGGAAATATCCAATATTTCGGTAGATTCCTGTGTTTTTGAATTAGTTTGTGCAACGGTTCACTTAAATCATAGATTTTTGTATTTGTGTTGTGTTGTCTACATTCCACCTGGTAGTTCAGAGACTGATTACATGACTCTTTTTAAAATTATTGAAGATCTAAGTTGTAGATACAAGAGTATAATAGTATTAGGAGATTTTAATTTACATTCATGTCCTTTGAGTGTTACTCAATATTACGAATATTTTTTAGCCTATTGTAAATTCGCTCAAAGTAACAAGGTGCCTAATTGTATGAATCGTCAGTTGGATTTAGTTTTGAGTTCGAGTTCTCGGGGAGAGGTTTTAGTAGTTGCATCCGATGAGGCGCTTGTGCCTGTGGACGTATACCATCCGCCACTTGTAGTAAGTGTCTCTTCTTCATTGGAGCGTGTTGGTCGTTACAGTGAGCACTCTGATTGCAATATAAAACCTCAATGGAATTTCTATAAGGCAAATTATCACGCACTTTATTCTAAACTTGCAGAAGTTGATTGGAGTGCCCTGTACGCGACCAAGGACGTGGACGAAATAATTTCGTATTTCTATACTGTTATAAATAATATCTTTGAAGAATGTGTTCCGAGGAGAAAACATAGATCTGCTACGGCACGCTCATATCCCTCGTGGTATACGAATAGCATAATAAAGGATTTAAAACTGAAAGCTAGTCTTCATAAGAGATATAAGGAATCCAAAAAAGATAGCGATTACCAGGAATTCTCGTGTTGTAGATCGCGAATTAAAAAGTCAATAGACACTGCGTATAAAAATTATCTAATTAAAATACAGAATCAATTTGGACATGATCCAAAATCTTTCTGGAGTTATTGTAAATCGATATCGAGTTGTGCTAGGGAGGAGGTTATTTTAAAAAATGGTAATATTTTGACGAATGTGGAATGTGCCAGAGAGTTTGCAGCATTCTTTAGATCTGTTTACACAAGTGAGCCACCCCAGTTAAATGTAAATATGGCAGTAAAGTGCGCCTCAGGAGAAGAGTACGCCAGCACTAGAGTACATATTGATGCGTTTAGTTTAAAGGATGTAAAAGAAGCACTAGCGTCTCTTAAGCCAAAACGATCGGCGGGTCCCGATGGGATACCGGCGTTTCTTTTTAGAGATTGTAGTGGGATACTAGCGAAGCCTTTGCAATATATTTTTAACACTTGCATGCGACTCGAGACCTTTCCGGCTCAATGGAAGGTTACTAGAGTCATTCCAGTTCCTAAGGGAAAGGTTAAATCGTATATCAGTGGCTACAGACCAGTGGCTGTTTTATCGACACCGGCTAAAGTATTTGAAGCTGCAATATATCGTGCCATGCAGAAGCAAATTAGTAGTCTGATATCTGATGCCCAACATGGATTTTGGCCTGGTCGTAGTACTACTACTAATCTTCTAAATTTCATGTCAAATGTTGTGCCTGCAGTAGATTCTGGTCATCAGGTGGATGTTGCCTACTTTGATTTTAGAAAAGCATTTGACACTGTCGATAATGATATTTTATTGAATAAGCTGGCTTTATTGGGATGTACACCGCATCTTTTAAAATTTTTTAGTAGTTACTTAAAGGATAGACAGCAGTATGTTGATTACAAGGGTTGTTTATCTGACTCATATTACACCCTATCGGGAGTAAGCCAGGGTAGTAATTTGGGCCCTCTCGAATTCATAATAATGATAAACGATCTGCCGCAGGTCATCAAGCATGGAGTATGTTTATTATTTGCAGATGATCTTAAATTGCTGCTCGAGGTAAGGGATAAAATGGATAGCGAAAGGCTCCAGCAGGATATAGATAGTATAGTGGAGTGGAGTCATCGGAACAAGTTGTATTTTAATGTAAGTAAATGTTCCATCATTAGTTTTACTCGCGCACGGGTACCTTTAAATTATGAGTACATAGTGGATGCGGCGCCGATACGAAGAGTTACAGAAGTACGGGATTTGGGGTTGAATCTCACGGCTGACCTTTCGTTTCGAGCACATATTACGCAAATTTGTAAAAAAGCGTATAGAAAATTAGGTTTTGTACTCAGGCAGTCACAGGGGTTCACCAACATAACGGTAGTCAAAACCTTATACAATAGTCTTGTCAGAAGCTATTTGGAACACAGTGCGGTCATATGGGCACCGCACGAAGCAAAGTACACGGTTATGTTGGAAAGAGTACAAAATAAATTCATGCGCCACCTGTACATGAAGCTTTATGGCGTATATCCCTTCTATCCCCTAATGTATCCCACACTGTTTGTACTGGGCATGGTGGGGTACAATGAGTTAAGGGTAAGGCGCGAATTTAAGCTGGTGGCATACTTGGTGGGGGTTTTAAGGGGCAAAGAATACAATCCCGGAATATTAAAGGAAATGCATTTAAAGGTTCCAGACCACTATTTAGAAAAAAGAATCTTACCCAATATACTGTATGTACCAGTAGCGAGAACTAATCTTTTAGCCAAATCGCCTCTTATTTGTGCATTTCGTACAATTAACGAATTGCACAATATAATAGATGTGTTTTCTTGTAGTTTGAGCGAATTTTCAAAGGTACTACTAAATATATTATGCTATCAGCAGAAATGTTAAGTTTATGAATTATTGAGGCTTAATAGGCTATTCTTGTGTTACAACGTGTTTATTTTTATATTTTTATGAGATATGTTTGTTTTTCTTAATTTATAAAAGAACTCTGTCGAATTAGGTTAACCTGTAATGATAGTTAGTTCTATGGGTGTGTGTAAATAAATAAATAAATAAATAAATAAATAAATAAATAATTTATTAGGTTTTAGACAAAGCGGGTGAAACCACGGGCGGAAAGCTAGTCTTAATCTTAATACTATTATAAAGGTGAAAGTTTGTATGGATGTATGGATGTTTGTTACTCTTTCACGTAAAAACTACTGAACCGATTACAATGAAATTTAGCACACATATAGAGGGTAACTTGGATTAACACATAGGATAGGTTTTATCCCGGAAATCCCACGGGAACGGGAACTATGCGGGTTTTCCTTTGAAAATGCGGGCGAAGCCGCGGGCGGAAATCTAGTATAAAATAAAACACACAAACTGTAGCGATAATTTTATTTACACAAAAACATTGGCACATGATTATTATTTATCTAATACATAAATTATTAACAGTTAACTTATCGACTATATTTTATTTTATTATATTTAGAACTATAGAAAAATAGATTCGAAGTGTCTAGTCGTCCGCTAAACGGATGAATAAAATAAATTAGTCGTCCGATTACCGGATGAATAAAATAATTTAATCGTCCGATTACCGGATGAATAAAATAATTTAATCGTCCGATTATTCGGATTAATAGATAACCTTTTAACACTAAAGCTAGTTGGGTTGGACTAAAGCAAAGGGGGCGCAGGACTTAGAAAATTTTTGATGGAGTTGGTGTCATTATAACACCTATTTATTATTGTTTTATCGTAAAGATTACGCTAATATAAGCATGTTTTATAGGAACAACTTTTCTCTAAAATCAAAAATGGCCGAGATATTCGCCCTTAATTCGTTAGGTTAGGTTTAGGTTAGGTTAGCCTTTAGGTTAGGTTTCTTAAAAAAAAACTACACAGAAATAGGAGCCCTGCGAAGCGGGGCTCCGTCGACGCGCAAAAAAAATCAAGTTTAGGTTAGGTTAGCCGTTAGGTTAGGTTAGGTTAGGTTTCTTAAAAAAAAAACTATACAGAAATAGGAGCCCCGCGAAGCGGGGCTCCGTCGACGCGCAAAAAAATAATCAAGTTTAGGTTAGGTTAGCCGTTAGGTTAGGTTAGGTTAGGTTTCTTAAAAAAAAAAACTAAACAGAAATAGGAGCCCCGCGAAGCGGGGCTCCGTCGACGCGCAAAAAAAAATCAAGTTTAGGTTAGGTTAGGCGTTAGGTTAGGTTAGGTTAGGTTTCTTAAAAAAAAACTACACAGAAATAGGAGCCCCGCGAAGCGGGGCTCCGTCGACCCGCAAAAAAAAATCAAGTTTAGGTTAGGTTAGCCGTTAGGTTAGGTTAGGTTAGGTTTCTTAAAAAAAAAACTACACAGAAATAGGAGCCCCGCGAAGCGGGGCTCCGTCGACGCGCGAAAAAAAAATCAAATACCTACGTGTGCCCTCCTCCCCCCTCCTCCCCCCACAAAAAACCTATAATACGTACGGCAGTTCTCTAAAGAAACCCCGATTACCTAACTATATAGATTAATAGATGTTATCGGACGATTAAATTATTTTATTCATCCGGTAATCGGACGACTAATTTATTTTATTCATCCGTTTAGCGGACGACTAGCTTTGTCCAAATAGATTTCATATTTGCAATTAATACATCAATAAACATTTATTTTAATTTAATACTTGATTAATCACAATTGTATCATCAATTACGCGGTAAATAAGACACAGCCCTATTTGATAAAAATATTGTTTGTACAAAAATCTAAAGTAAGACTAGATCGGATTTACAACAAGAGGAAATAAAAATAATAAAATATTGCGTCACCTTAATATTAAGGCATTAAAACATAATATTTAATACACATGTTATTTTAATGGTCGAACAATATAATTATTTTAAACTCCGTAAAACCAAAAATATTTTTTTAAATGTAAATGACTTTTATCTAGATATTATTTACGAATACGTGTAATCATATTTTATTAAAACATAAATACTTAATTAACATTACAAATTTGTATTTTAATCCGTAATATTGGATATTACACACAATTTTTATATTTAATTATAATGGCACTTAATGTCTAAAAACATAAATTAGTTTACGTATTTGGCTTGTTATAAATGAATAATAAAAATAATATTATACTGTTTATAATATTTTTATTACATTATCTAACTACATAGCATAGGTTCCTTGAGGCAGTGATGTCGAATGCTTTTTTAATTATTATAATCTGATTCCTAAAATACAAACCCGATTTCCAAAACACAGGTTGTTATAATTAATTTAAAAAACATCAATCCTATAAAAAGCCTAGTAGTTATGAATGATATTTTTATTATTTAAACTTAAAGCTAGCTTCACGAACACTTAAAGACAAAAATGGTCCCATGTTTACTTTTAAATCACTTGGCTTTGAATCCATTCAAATCTAATAAATAATAATACTCTAGCTCAATTCCACATTGTCTAACAATTAAAAAGTTAGATGTATAAATAAATAGTTTTTTAGATGTAAAAAAACTTTATCTGACAAATATAACTAAAATGTATAACTTGATAAAATTATCCAAAATTTTTAAGCGTTGGTGAATATATCGGATTCTTCCATATTATAAGTAACTAACTAACAATGAAATCATAAAAAAAAACATGGCGGATTATTCTCCGAAATATATTTTTCTATCCTATCCAACTTTATTGTTTTCAATTTTATTTTTTTCGTATTTATTTCGCCGAGTTAGATCTTAATAAATTTTTAAAATGATTCATATTAAAAATCAAAAATTTACGAGTTTTATACTTTTTTCCGTGTTTCATCTAAATCCTTTTACCATCAACTTTATTTATTCCGATTTTCCCTCTATCTTTTATCACTTGAACCTCATATCATCAGGTTTCCGTATGAAGTAGGCGACTCTATCGAGCGGCACTTTGTACTCGTGCATCCAGCGATTGCCCTTCCGAAGGGACCCGTCGATGCCGTCCTGCCAGAGACCACTGGGTAGGTATACTGGAAAATATAAATTATTTTTTTATTAAAGTGAAACTTTTATTACATCGTCTCAAACTTTTTGGTCTGTGTAGCGCATGTCGCGTGATGGTCGAACCGTACGATAAATTATCGTACAAATACGATAATTTTGTGCCTAAGTTTCACTTTTACCGTGGTTTCATAAAACCCCACAACATTTTTTTTGCATGCAATCATAAAGTTCAAGTTTAAGAATTATGAATATAATATTGCTGGTGGGGGTTGAATTGTCAATATAAATAGTATTTTAGAACAAAAAAAATTGCTCAAAGCGAGTTTGGTTTGTGTCGGTATGGCGAAAGACGCAGGCTCGAATCCTGCTACTGCTTGTGAAAATAATTGTGATTAAAAAATCTAATTAATGACAACTACTGAACACACAGCTTCATAGTTTATCCCCATCTGCATGGAGACTACTATCCCCATCTCCACGATGTTCAAACAAAACCTTCTCACATAACCTAACTACAGTAACAAGCCTCACCCTCCCGCACACCTTCTCGCTTATTAACTAAGTGTTTGTGTGTGTGTATATCCTCACCCTCCCGCACACCTTCTCGCTTATTA
>CAJQZN010040391.1:18621-53440 GCA_907164685.1 Colias eurytheme
TGTGTGTGTGTATATCCTCACCCTCCCGCACACCTTCTCGCTTATTAACTAAGTGTGTGTGTGTGTATATCCTCACCCTCCCGCACGGTACTACCGCGCCGCAGCACGGGCGCCACCACGATGTCCCCCCCCACAGCGAACTCGTCCCGCACCTGCAGCGCCGCCTCGCCCTCCGCGCGCAGCCACAGCGGACGCACCAACGGCAGGCCCTCCTCCAGGGCTTCGCGCTTGTATTTCAGGAAGAGGGGCGTCACCTAGAAAAATATATAGGCATTCAGAACTTGAAATATATAGGAAAGCGAGAAGAGAGAATCAAACAAACGTTTTATCATTACAAAAAACAAACGAAAATCGCACACAAAATAATAACACTAAACTATAAAATATTACTTAATAACTTCTCGATAGACATGAACAAGACAACAAACGATACTCGTAAAAAAAAAGACGGGTTGCACTCCGGGAGTGCCGGCAGAAGTGAAAACTTGATTATTAACGTTGAGCATGTTTGATATTTTGGAATGGTATCCGTCTTACACTTTTTCGATCAGGTCACGTGTCCTGACGCGAGTTTAAGGTTTTATACCCATTACAGAAAAAGTGCTCAATGCCGCTAAAGAAGTTTTCACTTCAAAAAACAACATTCAAATAAAAGAAAAATACTCACCAATTTTTGCCTCAGTAATGTCAAGTTTTTGGCCATCTCCAGAACCCTCTCGTCGTTATATTTACTCGGTAAATGCGTAAACTTCATCACTGGCAAGAAGGTCGCCAGTTGCAACCATCGCATATATAACTCTTTCTCTGGTAATGCTATACCGTTTTCTTGCGTTGTGTTCGTTCCATTTGCATCCAAAGATCCCTTAGCTGATGGCAAGAATTGTTCACTTCCAGGCCAATAAATATCACCACCTACTGCTCCCGGCATTATAAACGGATACCCGTTCACACCATACGTTAACATCGTCGGTATCACTGATTGCAAAGCTTCCCAACTGGACTCAAAAGGTGGCAACGACACAAATATCGGAGGCCTCGGCAAACTCACAGCCGAAGACACCCCAATTATATTCAAATTCTTCTCAAACGCCTTTATGAATGCAGTTTTGTACTGATCAGGGTTGATTAATCGTTTCTCGCATCTGTAGTAGTACGGCATATCGTATGCGGTTCCTAAATCGAAATAGAACGAGTCGATGTGATATTCGTCCATAACCACCTGTAGTTTATCGTAAATCCAAGCTTTCGCTCTTTCGTCTGTTACGTCTAAAACCCCAGCGCTATCAACTGATTTGAAGCGAGTCAAAGCTGGTATTCGTCTATCCCCATTCCTTTCTGTAATGAGCAATCTCTTTTGTACTGTGTCAGCAAAATTTTCACTTTCCGTACTGATAAACGGTTGCACTGTGAACGCGACTTTGAAACCTCTGCGATGCAATTTATCTACTGTCGTATTAAGAGTGCTGAAACGCTTCACATCAACTTTGAAATCACCAATCTCATCTTGCCAAAACTCATTCACTAGCACGTGACCCTGTTTCAGAAAGCCCAAATCGATGACATCTTCCGTGTATTTAGAAATTGTTTCTGCTAGTAGTTCATGTTTGAATCTGGGTGCTATTTGCCACACGGGTTCTGATATTAACGATTCTAGGGTTTGCATATCGGCTGGTTTTAGTCCATCCCATAGAGGAGCTCTTCTGTGACTGTGGATTGAAGAATGCAACGATTTCATGTCCACCGAAGTGCAAATATTGTACCTCATTTCTGGGAATTCAGTCAATTTATTGGCGTACGCAAACTCGTCGAACTGCGCTTTTATGCAAATCTGTTTTTTCCCGTTGTTCACTGCTAAGTATAGTGGAGTTTCGTCATCTATGATGATGGCTGCGCCTTTAGAGTTGATGAAGTATCGTGTTAGAACATTGCCGAGTTGTGATTTCTGCATGTCTCCTGTTATGAAGGGAGTGTAGTCGATGGCTCCGGAGTCGAGAGGCCAAGTAAGGTTGATGGATTGGCCGCCGCCATACCAATGTACTTTGGTTTCGCTCCAGTCGAAGCAGTCGTTTGGAGTTATATCTGTAATCATTTTTAAAATACTTTATGTTGATTACATAATAGCAAAGAGAATATTGTGTATAAGTTAGTATTTGATTTTTTTATC
The DNA here is from genome assembly GCA_907164685.1 of Colias eurytheme. NCBI lineage: Eukaryota > Metazoa > Arthropoda > Insecta > Lepidoptera > Pieridae > Colias > Colias eurytheme. Next base: position 20,786 of record CAJQZN010040391.1, read on the forward strand.
CATAACATGTAGAAAATGATATTTTAATTTATATTTTATGGATTTAGAATGTACAATGGTTGAAATGTGGTTGAAATTTGTAAAGTAGCAACAAGCATTTGTAATGTTGAAATATTATTGTTGTATCTATACAACAATAATAATGATTAAAATTACGATTACTTATATTCACAAAACAAATAACAAAGAACTCACCATGTCTTAAAGCCTTCCAATGCACAGAGTAACACGTGGTATTATCAACCCCAGGGTCGTGCGGCAGACACTTGAGGTAGAAGCGCAGATTACTGAGCCACTCCAGGCACTCGGAGCCGTCCGAGAGACGGTGCTCGGGTAAGCAGGGGAAGGCTTTTTGCTTGCCGTGGAGGTCGACAGCTGGAGAAATAATATCGAATTCAATTTGGGAAAAATCTAATTAAAACGTGTACACTATAGAATAAAATAGATGGTGTAACGGTTTGTGGTTTATTTAAAAAAAGACGTGTGGCACTCGGGGACTGCCGTGGTAAAGCTATTGCATGCTATACCTTCAAGCCACACCTCCGCGCCCGTCGGAGTGGGGAGCGTGAGGTTTTTCGTTACGCAATTTCTGGATTCGGTCCCGCGCTCAAGGCCCGCGATAGAAGCTATGCAATAGCTTAAAATTACTTACAATTACAATTACAATTATGTTTTTATATGAAATATTTGCCACAATGTGAAAAAATAAATAAACAATAAACATGCACATAAAAATTTGTAAGTATGTCAATTTGTTGACGAATTGTGCAAACGTGAAATAAATTTTATAAAACATTGTAACCACAATTTCGACAAATAAATTTTCATTTCATTTCAAATAAACAAGTAGATACAATTAGTTTTAAATATAAAATGCGCCAAGCACCCTGCACGTTGCACGTGTTTAGAGATTTAAAACCACATCCGTCATATAATAAATTTATTAATTAGATCGTACAGTTTTAGTTAAATATGATGTTTTAATGCATCTTTATCTTTAAATTAATTCGACTCGTCATTAATTATTATAAATTATAAACTGTTAATATCCCCCATTTACCAAAATACTGTAAAAATAAAACCGAAAGAAACCAATAAATTTATTAAAATACTGAATACACAAGTTTTTAAAGGTAAAAGAAAATCTGTATTAAAATCTGAAGTTTGTTTGTTTGTTTGAACGCGCTAATCTCTTGAACTACATTTCCGATTTGAAAAATTCTTTCGGTGTTAGATAGCCTATTTATCGAAGAAGGCTATAGGTTATATAATATCATCTCGCTAAAACCAACAGGAGCGGAGCACTGCGGGTAAAACCGCGAAGCACAACTAGTGTTATATACTCGTACCTAATGAATGCGAATTCTTGTTGGTGATGATGATAGTGATGCTGCCACTTACCAAGATTAGCTCTCAGTATCTCAACATCATCTGCATTAAATATCCTTATAAGTCTCTTCGGTTCGTTGAACTGTACGCTTTCAAAGTACGCCTTAGTGAGAGCTTTCTGTTGATATAGCGTGTAAGCAAATCCTATGAAGAATGCTACTGCAAGGAACATTAGTAGCACGAACGCTCGTAGTTTGTAGTCTGTTGGCTTTTTCCTCATCTTTTGCGGGATACTCTGAAATTTTAGAATATTTTTTGTAAGTTTAATGGTCCATTACTAGTATGTAAGTAGTTTAAAAATAATTTGGAAAATCCAAAAGTGCACGCCTCATAATTTTTTTTTAATAAATATATTTTATTAATTATTATTTTTGTTTATTTAATAACAATTAAACCACATCGAATCAGACCCTGAAAAATGAAAGGGTTCTTTTCCTGAGCATACTCAAGCGTAAGAGAAAAAAAAAAGACTCGATTAGTAAAGTATTTCGGTCGCTATCGTGTTAACAAGAAAAAGGATCCGCACATACAGACACACGGACGTCCAAGACAGAACTTTTTTAAACTGTTTTTTAACTAGTTTAAATAACAAAAATGACATCAAAAATATCATGAACGTTAAAAATAGTGTTTTTTCTTAATATGTGTGTGTATGTATTATCTTACAAGTGCAATGTATGATACATAAAGACATTTTAAGTTTGAAAAATCAGATGTTTTGCGCGAAGTGACAGTAGTACCCACCTCAACGCTTCGCTTATGAGGCGTGCAACAGTTTTGGCCATCATGCATTTTTCCACGATTATTTATATTACAAAGCAACAATATTACATAAATATATCTATGTATTAAACATAGATACATAATAACACATTATATAACAGCTGATTATATCAAAAACATGATGCAATATGTAAATAAGATTATTCATAATTCTGTATAGTCATTTATCATATATCTTGAATCTTTAAACAGTTCAAGAAAATATATTTTACTAGCGGTCCGCCCCGGCTTCGCCCGTGGTACCTACATGTTTAAACTATCCTATCTCTCAAGTTGGATCGAACTGCACATGGTGTGCGAATTTTATTATAATCGGTTAAATGGTTTAGGAGTCCATTTAGGACAAACATTGTGACACATTGACCATACTAGACGGATCTCAAACCTCTCCCGCTGCACCTTCTTTTTTCCTCGCATTTTGTATTTAAAAAGATACTAATCAGTGAAACAAAAAATCCTCGTCAGGGACTGTTGTGTAACTGATAATTTATTAAACATAAAATTTTCAGAGCTCTAAGTCAGCAGGTTACGAAGTTTATAGAGTATTTGCGGGAAAATCGATGACCACGGCACATTTTTTTCTAGAAATCTATTAACTTTGGAAAAAAGTCCTCGCGAGCAATTAAAGATCAAAGACCATCCTATTTTATATATTTTTTTCGGTATTGTGCTTTATGTTGTACCAGAGTTTATAGAGGTTGAACATAGTCGAAATTGCCGGGTAACGCCATATATACCTACCATAAAATGAATTATTGCTTTTTCTGTTCTTTCTGTGGTGATTTTATAGTCGATGTATGTAAAGTATTGTTAAAGAGGAAATTAATAGTGTAATGTAACTAGGTACTATACTTCAAGCTAGCTAATAAATTAAATGAAGTGAAATGTTTTTTTTTTCTTAACATTTTACTTAACTAACTAGTTCTATAATCACTCTGAAGTAATGAAACATAATTATAACTACATAACTAAATGTGCGATAATAATTTGTATAAATGCTACTTCTGTCGGAATGCTATTTTATAGAGCGATGATACAAATATTTTAGTTTATAAAACCTGGATCAAATCCAATCTTCCGTCCTATGGACTATGAGAGTGATAAATTACAAAGAGCACTTGTGCTTGTTCGTAAAGCAATGTTGCAGTCAAATGGCTAAATCAGCCGTTTTATTAATAGCCTAGGCTTAATTGCACATACAAAAATATACGCAATACATCTCAACTTGTTACCTATTTATACAAACATTGGAAAAAACATAGCAAGAAGTATTTTAATTGAGTATTTTTGAAGTGAAAACTTCTTTAGCGGCGTTGAGCACTTTTTCTGTAATGGGTATAAAATCTTAAACTCGCGTCAGGACACGTGACCTGATCGAAAAAGCGTAAGACGGATACCGTTCCAAAATATCAAACATGCTCAACGTTAATAATCAAGTTTTCACTTCTGCCGGCACTCCCGGAGTGCAACCCGTCTTTTTATTTTAATACTAAAATCATCCATAGACTCACCTGCAGTTTCTCTTTGAGCAAGCTGGCCAATGAATTAACGGAGGTGACTGAATTACTCGGCGAATAATCGTCTTCATCCATACTAAACTCAGACCGAGACCGTCTTGGGTACTTCTTGCGTGGAGATCTGAGCGGTGTTCTGCAACAAATGTGGTGATTAATGAAATAAGTCTAACTTAAAAATATTTTTATTGACTAGACTTCTTTTAGAAGTACTTTTGAACCATCATAATATATTATAGATTGTCCAGAAAGCAACTATAGAGAGAAGAGCTGGCAAGAAAGTCTAGTAGTTCTTTTTAAATCATATCCATTTAAAAGTCGTAGATATATAAGGGGGGTTAAGTAAATTCCAGTGCGAATAATGACAGAACTAAAGGTATGTCGTCTAGCACGATTACTTTTCCACATATTATAGATTAATTACAACTTTTTAAAGAAAATAATTCTTCCAAAGTTTGTTTAAAATAACCCAAGTAAAGTAATCTTAAGTGAACTCCATTAAACACCTGTGTGTGTCAGTTTCCTTATTATCAAACATTTTCTGGAAGGTCGGTGTGACGTCATCACACCGGTTCAAACCGGTTAACGGAATGTTGGTATGATTTTAATGAGATTATATAATAATTTGTTGTTTACAGATTTTTTATTTGTTACTTATGTAGATCCGAAAGTTAGATGACGTCTGAGTTGTTTTTGTTTTTATTTGTTAATTAATTAAATAATTACTTCGTTTAATATTCGAAGGATTTACTTTAGCTGTAACATACCTACGAAGTAGTAAGTTACTAGCAATGCGAATAATCATGCGAATCAAATTTAAATATCTACATAATCATATTATACAGTTTTTATTAAGTTTATTCTGATTCATATATACATATTTCCGGCTCAGTCACAAAATACTAAACTGAATTTACACGAATTTATTATGATAAATGTAGTATTTGGTTGTATAATATTCAAGAATCAAGCAACGCCATGTGCTACAACTAATTAAATTTACGTTATAATAAGACAACAAGTAACGTACGTGCTTAAAACTAAATCTAACGACAAATAATAATAAAATGCGATAAACAATGTAATGGTAACTGCTTAGCTAGCAATGTAATTGCTTACTTGTGAGAATCTATGCACTTCTAAGTAAACATTCCAATATATTTTAGACTAGCTCTGCCTCGCGGTTTTACCAGCGGCAAGATCAACAGGAGCCACTCCTGTTGATCTTAAAAGAGAGTAAATATGATATTTAGTGAGAGCGCTATAGCCTTTTTCCATAAATGGGCTATCTAACACCGAAACAATTTTTCAAATCGGCCTATCATTTCCTGAGATTAGCACGTTCAAACTAGCAAACAAACAAACTCTTTAGCTTTATAATATTATTATAGTATTAGTATAGATAATAGGCACAAAAAAGGTAACATTATTTATAAAATAAGGAATTTCTGTTTCGTTGGTGACCCGGTAACTAAATCAATTTTGATGAAATTTTGCGAATATATAAAGTTAAATATGTCCGAAGTAAAACGGGCTTCTTTCTCAGTAGGTAAATTGTATATGAAGTAAAGTTGCTTCGGGAGAAAGCTGGCTTTTGCAGTACTCTAGATGTATTTCCTTATTCTTCATCTAGCTTCTAATTGCTATAAAAAGTTTTAAATTATTTTATAAAATCTTCACAAAAAATCATTATGCTCTAATTTCGTATAAACGACAAAATTATATCTCTATTCTTATTCATGTTATTTGTTTGGATTAAATAAATAATTGTGTACTAATAACATAAATTTAAGCTTATCTATAATAGTTCCAATAAACTTTATCCATACTCATTAATATATGTGTGTCTCTTTGTTACGCTTACGTCTTAACCGTTGAATCGATTTTAATAAAATTTGATGCAGTGATAGTTTTATTTCCACTTTCTGGCTCTAGGTTTTTTTTATAACATAGCGGGTAACGAAGCAGGTGTGTCACCTAGTGAGGTGATCACCACCGCCCATGAGCATTCACAAAGTTACCTTTGAGAGCACAGACAATCAAAATACCTATTAAACCGATTTTTATGTTTAGGAAGATTAAACTGATTTTTATGCAATTTGATGCATTCAGCATTGATAGTTTGAATCTAGTTTCCTTTTAAAAGCTTGTATCTAATATAAGAAAATAATTTAATAAATAATAAGTATATATTCATTTTATTTATTCGTTTGTGTCTGGGATGAAATTGACACACACAAACAAAAACACTTTCACATTTTTAATATAATTATTAATTAAGCATGAGTATTTATAGAGGCGAGTGTTTTGAACAAAAAATAAATACAATAGGTAATCTATTTCATATAGACAACGATTTAATTAGAATTCATTTGCCCGCGTAATGCTAACCACTCATTGAATTTATGTCGATTGATAAGCAAGTTATATTTGTTTGTAAAATGGAAAATCTATTTTGAACATTATCAGTAGAATTAAATACAAAATCAAACATTCATTTATTAAAGTTTTGGAAAATTTTATCATTCGGATGGAAAATAGGTTTCTATAGAGAAGAGCAGGCAAGAAACTGTACAGACTCTTTTTCATTTGAAATGGTACATTTTTGTCATTATCACTTAAACTTTGTTTTCCCGTATAACTAATACAAACATTTCTTCAAAATCGGTCGAGCCGTTTTACAGAAGTTTGGTTACAAGCACTTTGACACGAAAATTTTCCGTCCGAGTAACACAGTCAATGGTTGATTGCCTATTATTTAATATAACAAGTAGAAATAATTCACAAAAAAATAATAAAAAAAATCCAACATAGTGTAACTCAGATAAAATACACGTTTTCCTTTTGTTTTATCACGCCACCATTATTTTTTTGTTGAACTTAACCTGTTCTAAGTTATACGTATTGAAAGTCAGATTCATTTCATTTTATTACTTTTCTATATTCACGTAGAAACCTAATTGGCTCAAATTTCTTATTAAAAATGGACATTAATATAAAAAAATAATCATAGTATAACTTTTAATAAAAAAAATGAACAAAAACTTACTGTTCAACCGACACAATCATAATATGATTATAACGTTACTTACAAAAATATTCACAACCACAATCACAGCAAATAGATCAAAGATCTATAGATCGGATCAAGAGATCTCGGTAGCGGCGCGTGCGCTTGTCAAAGCATACTGACCGGTATGACGTGACGTCTCTACCTATAATGTTATACTATGAGCGAGGATTTTGAGAGCAACTTTTAAATTACTTATTCTACACTTAAAGTAAGAAGTAACTGTTTCATTTATAATGAAACTATTAATAAGGTCTTAATTAATAATATCTATTATTGTCTTTATACAACAGACAATAATGTAATTTTCATTAATGAAATTGTAGAGTGTATACTTATGAATTTAATAGCTGCTCCGCGCGGTTTCACCCCTGTGGCTCCACTCCTGTTGGTCATAGCGTGATGATATATACCCTATAACTTTCCTCGATAAATGGGCTATCTATCTGTGCCTCCAGTGAATAAGGGAATAACTCAAAAACAGCACTTTTCAGGAGAGACAAAAAACTATATATCAATACTAAATCTTTATTAATTCAAAATTTTAAGCTTGTATGTGTAAGATATGATGTTAGACTATATTTTTACATATGAACACATATTGTAACAACCCCATAAATATACTTTTTTCGTGTTTTTTTGTAGTTGTGGCCTTATGAACGAGTACTTCATGGAATAACTCAATGTATTCACATAATTTTTTTTTTACTCTTTGCAATATAACGACTTATGCCCTTATGCACTATGTTCATAATCGCACAACACGACTTATATTATTGCCAGTTTTGGTTTTATAGAAATGATGTGACTTATTATGCTTGAAATTTGTGTACTTTATGACTCAATTGAGGCATTTTAGTGGAAAAACTATGCACGGAGCTTGAAAAACGAATGAAATCAACGGGTTTTTTTATCGTTATTAGATAATAAAAACAAAACAACATTTAGGTATTTATGCATTTAACCCTAGAAGTCCAATCTACGTAAATTTGACGTATGAACTCTTCTATATTTATCATTGAATCGCTGCAAAATCCAGAACCAACTTATTAGCCGTCGAGACCTAGCAGTCATCAGTACATAGTTGGCTCATCCAGGTAAATTCCGCCATTTGGTTGTAAAGAGGATGTTGTGCGTCATTTTGACGTATAATTGGGCTTTTCGTAACTTTTAAAATTGTTTCAAATTTTTATTTTGTGATTTATTTGAATATTTTTTTCCAAATCACGTTTCACATGATATCTATAGTATTATACTATAGATTGAGTATAAAATGGGATCCAGACAACTTTTATACTAGGACGAAAAACCTTCAATTTTAGTAAATGACGATTATTGTCCTCCGCTGGATTTGGACTTCAAGCAAAGGGCTTGGGTGGCTGAAGATGTTGTCCGGAGTACTTAAATCCGAATATGTTATGGGGTTTTGTTACCCATGTATAATGAAAGTCGTAGATTGTAAAATAAACCTTTAATCGATCTTTCAATAATACAGTACTATGTTGTTATGAGTCAATGAGTCTAGTCTGTACAGGTTAGCAGGAGACAATCATTGAGTATTGGTATTAATTACGTATCAACTGCGTATTGCGTTTTGCGTATTAACAGCTATTGTCCTAGTGAAAATGAATCGTCGAATCAATTTAAAATTCGATCAAGTGCGTTCCGTTTCGGAACGCCACAGATAATAAAATATAGATAATAAAAGTGGCAACACCACAATGTCATGGTCATGGTGGTATACATTGAGGATACAAGCACTATAAAGAGATAAGAGAAGCCCGAAAACCATATTCCTGTATGTTCAGTTAATACAGGAAAAGTTATAGGTGGTCAGTGGCGATATTTTACGGCATGATATAGAATTTTAACAATTTCTATATCATATAATATCAAAATAATGTAGATAAATAAAGAAAATACCGCAAAGATTTTATGAAAAAATTAAGCACAGATTTGAAGGTGCCTTGGATGCAAATACGACTTGTGGCACGCACTTTGAAGAGACTCTACGTGACAATAGCCCAATTTTTTCAAAATATGTGGTACCAGAGTACCCATAAAATTTTTACGAAAATGCAGGACCAAAGAAGTATCGATATTGCGGATTTTTTTCCTATAAAAAAGGCAAATTAACAAAGCACAGTGGCTAAAACGCTATATGCGGAGAAAACAATATTCATAATTGTCAAGACTGGTTATAAATACTTTTTTTTTATGCGACTATTATATATAGTATATATTATTGTCTTGATTATTGTAGTTAGATAATTTATTTGAAAAAAGATTAAAAACGAGTTATTTTTTAAAAACTTACCCAATTATAAGAAGAAAATATAAGTTTAACATTTTTGTTGGCTTTTTTTAGATGATTCAATTATCGTTCTGTATTTATATAAACAAAGAGTTTAATATCATTAAATGCACTTAATATGTTAACTGTATTTTTAATATCTATTGCAAAAAATAGTTAATTTCCATAGAAATATATTAGTATCCCAAGTTAACTGATAAATACCTTTTTTAAAAAATATAAAGATTTGTTGTTGCAGATTTATTGAAAAAACGATTTAAAAATAATAAGGAATAGTGTGTGTTGTTTCCGTGCAGTATTCAATTAATAGACCAATAGCAACACGGCATTAATGCCAAACTGTCTCATGTCGTCACTTGAACCAATGACACTAAAAGAGTTGTTCCTTTATGCTCATGTTAGAAAAATGACACAAATGCGCTTATACTAAAATAGTGTTAGGACTGATGGAACAAAATGAATTAAGTCTTTATTCAAAAAGTATAACTACACATACGTCTTTGTGTTCGTGGGTACTTTTGACTCGAGACGAATAGTTCCTTTGCGATTGCCTAAAATGATGGATAAGGTAACTTATACCGTTAATCACACCCTACTTATACCGTTTGGGTCATTCGAAAAAATGGGTTAGGACGCAGCTAGAGATATGACCTTTTGATATGTTGTGTATTTTGACGAGCTGAATCCAATGGTGCAATAAAAACCAAAGGGAATAACTCGTCTTACTCCCTTATTCACTGGAGGCACAGCTATCACCGAAATAATTTTTCAAATCGGACCAGTAGTTCCCGAGATTAGTGCGTTCAAACAAACAAACAAACTCTTCAGCTTTATAATATTAAGTATAGATAAGTGTATACTTACATAGGTTAATTATTAAGTCCTCATTAATAATGCGATGTATTAATTAATGTTTCTTCATGTATGTGTGTATATTATATTAATGTTTTTAATCATAGTTATAGTTGCACACTAATTATTCGTATGGTTCATACTTTCTTCGAGACTTTTCTAATCACGGTCAAACGATCTGTCATCAAACAATTAACCTATTAAAAATAAATAGGTAATTAATTATAGTTACTTTTGTAATCATCGACACATTTCTACAAAATGCATGATATTAAATTCTGTATTACGATCTATTTTATTTATTGCATTGTTTTAATAGTTTATGTGTGTTATAATTATTTTTTTCTACGCAGTAAGCGACTAAAAATACCTACAAGTTACTTAATCAACAAGAAAAGAACACTAGAAAATTATTTGATAAAATGTTAAAAATTAAAGATTATTAAAAATTCTGCATATCCTATGCTTTCTAGACCTTTCTTTTTACTAGCTATTTAGTACAGACTAACAGCACTAAATTCGACTAAACTAAATTCGATTAACCTGATTTTTATTCTTGTAAATATATTTTTTAGTTCAGTGTGCTATAATATGAGGATTAATCATGTTAGTTTTTCTTATATTTGATTTTCAAGGCGTGTCATATAAATAAAATGTTTAAATTTACTTCAAGTTCTCACTTATTATTACTAAGTAGGTGTACTGCTATATTACTTATATAGGTTACGTTAAACTATTTATAAGCACTTATAGGGATAAGCCCTTATAAACCCGACCAGGGGAGTCTACCCGGTCAGAATCGGGGCGAGCGAGTAATTTAAATTGTATTATTGTATTTAAATAGTATATTATTATTAGCCTGTTTCATAAACAATTCACAGCGAGGATATTTTTCCAGATTTTCACCTACTATATTAAAAAATAGTAGTCGTAATACGAAAAAACCAATAAGTCTTATAATAATTTCTAAATGAACCCATTTTAATTTGTTATTCAAGGGTTGTCAAAATTATTATTTCAAAAAGGATTCCCATTTATTTCTGGCAGCCCTACATTCGTCCTGCAAGACGGATGGTGTCTTGCAATCGTAAATTCGTAATAGTCCCGATGTGTGTCAATTGGTTATTTACCGAGATCAACCACCTGACGAGGTTGCATACAAATAGAAGAAGAAGCAGCTTAGTGATTTTTTAGAGCTATTACAGAGTTTCTTGCCGGTTCTTCTCTATAGAAACTGTACGTAATTTCTATAAAATAGGCTACCTAAATGACGTCCAGATGCTTGAGCATTGTAACTCAAACTATATTTTATTCAACTTATCAACTAGGCTACTTTAGAAACACTTTTGTAACTCAAAAATAGGTTCCCATAGCAGATTTTTACAGATAAATAGTCTAGTAGTTTCCGAAATGGTTATAATTAATATTAAGTAGGTACTTTGTGTATTTGAAGATTCAAAATTGCTTCTTTATGAAGTCTCTTACTCTGACATAAAAAAAGTCTTGTTGAAAAATAAAGTCTGGTCTGAGTTTGAGTTGTAGTGCAACTAAATGTTTGAGTTTGATTTCGTCTACGTTAAAATGATAAAAGGGCGTACGTTTTGCAACGGGTCAATGGTCGGATGCACTTCCTTATTAAGTTGTATCAAGCCCATCCCTACTGAACTGACCTTACGCGTTGTTTAACTTTTATGGGCTTGAGTTGAGGGCTTATTGTACTTTCTTTTGTTTACATTTGCACAAAATTATGAAATGACAAAAAAATATTATGACATGTTCTGGATAAGGAAAACTCAAACATACAGTAATCCGGACACACTATAATATAATATAGCCGTTTGTTTTACATTATATTATAGCCTAGGTAAAGTTTCAATTTGTAATTTTTCAGAGTACCTACTTAAGCATATATAATTAGTACTTACTTGGACCTATCATCTTCAGAGAGCGCGTTATCATCAGCTGTATTGTCTCCATCACTGAAACCGGATGCTGTGCTCTGGTGGTGCTCTGGAATCTGCAATAGGTATGTAATATAATGTCAATAAATGTATGTTTGTTTGTCTCTTGATATGAAAGTAACAAAAACTTTTCGTAGCTACTTCGTATGTAACGTAAACTACATTTACCTATGTAAAAGGCTATAAAGGGGCTTCAGAAAGTTAATACCTATGTATTTTACACAGTCCTATATTTTGAGTTTGACTTTAATATAAAAATGTTCTGTTACTTTAATGATAAAATTAGGTCTGCTATGTGTGCATGTTTATTTTTTTTTCTGCGAATAGTGGTTTTCCTTTTTACGTTTAGAATATTAACGATAGGTAGGTTAACATAGGTAGGTACCTATAAATTATAGGAAGGTGCCTATGTTCTGTAAATATGATTTTGTTGAACGTACTAGTCTTACAGGGATCATAATGAAATACTTCTTGTGCGGTAAAATATTTATACAAGTGGCTATTGCGTAATTAAAGTAAGATGGTCCGTGGTAAAGACGTACCTAAGTTTGGACAAAACCTACTTAAAGCTTCCACTAACAAAACAAATCTATTTCATATTTCTCTAAAAATTAAAATCCCGAATTTAACTGCAATGTAATTTTCAATACACGATCAGGCAAATTATATTAATAACCCTAATTAACAATTTCACACCCAATACTAAACATTTCTTTATATTATTAATAAACTAACCAATCAATAAAATACCCTAACCACATAGACATAACACTTATTTTTGCACCAACCAAAAATACCTTAGTCAGCGGTATACTCTCCCAGTTCCTGTGATACCTGACCGAAGGCATCTTGATAACTGCAATTGCATCTAGGTGCAAATTAACCCATTAATTAATTATGAGAACAGCTATTAGTGTCTGTCGTGTGTCTAGTGTAATTTATTTATCAACCCACTTCAAAAAAAAGAGGTCACGTCGAGTGTATTTTTTGGGTTTCTTCTGAAATTTCGACTGGGTGAATTGGTTTTGATCATTCATATAGACTAAACATATAGATGATGAATGAACATAGAATAGCGATAAAGCTGAACAAATTTAACAATTTTTATAAAATTAAAAGCGTTTAAAAGTAGGAAAAGAATGGTAATTATATTTACCCTGTAGGGACAATTAATTCGGAATGTCGCTTCTAGATAGGGAAGAATCAATAATGAAACTTGATAATTAAATGATATTAGAAACAATTTAACTGAAGGTTTATTTCCGTCTTCTGAATATTAAACTATATGAATATGACTTTATATATATTTATGTAAAAACTACAAATCCTTTTTGCTCATGTGATAATTATGTACCTACTAATCTTTACATAAAAAAGATCGTCCATAATAATTGTGAAATTTGAACGAAAATGCTGTCGCGCCTTACATCTGTTACATACCTTGGTTCATAATTTCTTTTAAATTAATAGGCAAAAAAAAACATTATGTACGCTACCGGCCTACGAATAATTAATAATACCTAATATATATTTTGTAGCTCATTCAATTTTATAGAAAGGCCATACTAGTGCCATCTAGTGACCTATATAGGAACCAACTATTTTTCAATGATCTTAGCTAAATTTCGCTAGATAGCGCTAGTGACATAAAACTAATCGAAGGACCAAAAAAACATTTTTGGGTAATAAATAGGTATGTTTAATACCTACTAGGTACATACCTAAGATTAAAATAATATAGAGTCGGAATACAATAGCAATCCTCATGACTTCCACATTTATATAATTACAAATCTTACATAATCATAAAACACAATACCTGAGTAATTTACTGATAAAATCTTAAGTTTTAGCGGAAGCTAAATAATAACTATTTTAATGTTAAAATAATATCACAACATCCTATCCTTAATCCTATCCACCTATAATAGGCATGTATGTTTGTGACTTTTCACACATAAATAGCTGATCGCAGGGATGAAATGTGTACAGAGAAAGATTATAGTCTTTATACTGGATACACATAATTATATCTTTTATCCGAGAAGTTGCCACGCGAGTTAAGCCACCTGCCACGAACGCATGGTAATACACAGTGAGGCTTCATTTTAACAAAGAACAAGAAAGGGAAAATCACGAGGAGCCAAATGGTATACCTACTGGCAAACAATACAACAAACAAAAACAAAATATAATAGTTAGAAAATTAGAAATAACCTACATTTGAAGAAATACTGACATCGAATACCTATTCAACAACAACTATATTACCTAGGTATAGGTAAGGTAGGTAGGTATACCTTAGTATACCTAACGATTCTTAGATTCCACATTTAAATAAAAATATCAGCAAGGTATGACGTATCTTTTAGGTACTATTACTTCCTAGATAGAGATAGAGATTTTAACCGTAAAATAATTAGCTCAAAATGTAGATAACATTTTATACTAAAAACTTAACAAACAACTAACCTTAGAATCCAGATAATTATTGATGCTGCCGGAACTATCGGAACTTCGTACACTATCACTATTGCTAATATTGCCACTGCTTTTGCTAACATCGGAATCTGATTCGATCCACAACGGGGATCTATACTTGAACGTGTGCGCAAACGCATTAGATCGCGACGTTTTTGAGTTTTCCATGTTCATTTTAAACCCGAATTTATCACCTTAAATTTGGAAATTTGGTAGAACAACAATACGTATTTTTAACTTCAATGTGTAGTTTAAAAAAATAACGTTTAGTGGGTTATTATTGATTTAATACAGAATATGTAAATGTACGTTTGTGTTATATAAAGAGATTTAAATATGAACGCATGGATAAGATCACGGGCAGGAGTAATTGTGTAGAAGTCTGGGGAGCAAAACCGTGGCCTTGTTGTAATCAAGGGATTTATTTTATAGTGTCATATTGTGTTGGCTTATCTATTGAAAGGATAGGATTATCCTGCTTTAAACCGCAATAGTATTTAGGCTAATTATATAAACTGTTGATGTTCTCGTTTTTACATGCATGTTTTGCAAAGTGGTAAATTAAATTGATAATCGATAAGAACTAAATTTATGTATCTGGCCACTAAAATACCTTATTATATGTATCATGTTAAATTAAAAAAAATATTGTTTTATCCTTTCCTATTTACATTAACATACATTCATCATGATGACAATAGACAGTATATTTAAATAAAATATAAAGAATCTGTATATCACATCCTGCAGCATCCTACATACCTACTACTAAAATATCTAGAAAAAATAAAACTATTACTCCCATAAAATAATAAATATATAAGACAAATCAACCACAGATTGAGCGCCCCGTCACCGGACGTCTAGCAATTTGGTTAATACTCTCTGGTTCAGTGTCAGCTCACCTTGCTACAGAGTTACTTGTAAATGTACTTCACTACATAGTATAAAACAAAGTCGCTTTCTCTGTCCCTATGTCCCTTTGTATGCTTAAATCTTTAAAAGTACGCAACGGATTTTGATAGGTTTTTTTTTAATACATAGAGTGATTCAAGAGGAAGGTTTTAGTATATAATTTATTAGGTTTTAGACAAAGCGGGCGAAGCCGCGGGCGGTAAGCTAGTATAGGTAATAACAAACATCAAGTTTGGAGGTACTTGTATATCAGCAGAGATATCATAGTATTAAACTCAACATTTATTCAATAAGACTTGTTGAATATTTAACACCACTTCGGAAAGGATGAATTTTTACAGAGAAGTTCGAGCTATAAAATCTCAGTAGTGAACAAGATGATGACTTTGGACATCGGTCTATTTAGAATACGTTGTCGTTACTTCTAATCAAGTAGTCTTACATTCAGTATTAAAGAAAATATACGTTAAAACAACAAATACATTAAAATAGATTAAAATTGAGATATGACTTGATTTGTAATTTGCTGCATTGGGATCACGATGATGACAGTTGAATTGTGGACTTCGGAATTACAAACAAAAATATGAAATACCTATTAAGTTTACTGCATCATCTCTCAAAATACATGCAAAAATTAAGAATACAATTTTGAAAACATGCAAATTTGTGATAACAATTTTTCCTTATCTATGTTGATCATAGGATTAAGGTCAATGAACAAAGTTATTTGCTCTTGATATTACGTCTTTTAAACAAGAATTAAGTTAAGAATACCAATTAGATACCTTCCGCTTTGAGATATTAGATTTTGTGTTTTATGATTGTTCATTAATATCGAGTACTTTTGGCATATGTAATGTGTTTCTATTAAAAATATTAAAATCACACGATTTATTTTCTGAACTTAAAAATACAGAAGGCTTTGTTAACACAAAAGCTATAAGACGATATCAAGAATTATTTAACCATTAGGTAGCTCTACATCTTCACTGAGTAATAAAGGATATTCTCTTGACCCAGGTCAGTTAGTTCCAAATAATACAAAATTGGAACATTTAAAAAATTACGTGCAATAAAAAGTTGTAAATTGAACATTTAAAAAATTACGTACAATTTTGATACGTACGCTGTCTTGTAAGATATCAAGCCTGATAGCGATATAAAATTTGGCATTTATTATTTATTTTCCATAAACGTACAAATGATAATACTGATAATCGTATTAAATGTGTTTTCTTCAAAAGAAAAGTAAATGAAGAAAATTACTTTAATTGAATTTATAAATAAATTAATAGTAGGTATACACAGGTCACAATTAATAATAATGCAGTTATTTCGTGTTCTCTACATGTTTTCTTTACTATCAATTGTATTATTATCAGTTATTACTACTACTGTTTAATATCAAGATAGTGTTAACATGTGATAAAATCTTTAAGTTGCGTCTTTATTTCCGGGTTTATACCAGTCAAAAGACTAGTTTCTTGTTTTATAAAATACTTGTTTTATAAAATACGTGCCGCGCGGTTTCACCCGCATTACTCCGCTCCTGTTGGTCGTAGCATGATGATATAATATAGCCTATATTACTCGTGGATAATGTATCTTTCGAATGGGGAAAGGATTTTTAAAATCGGTCCAGTAGTTTATGAGCCTATTCATTACAATCAAACAAACAAAGTTTTCCTCTTTATAATATTAGTTTAGAAAACAGGAAATAATAACGGACACTGGATAGTCGGATGTGCGGAATTACTACAAAATACAAATGTTTACTGTGATCGCCATAAATAGTATCTACAACAATTTCAGTTACAGAAAAATAATCTCTATAAAGAACTTACATTATTTCCTGTATCGTTTCGAACTGTAATTATTTCCCCATAATCCTTCAAGTGCACGGGAGCGGATACAGAATTCCTTCTCATTGAATTTCTATACACCACGGGACTGTTTTTTTCTGAATTCGTATCTTCAATATGACTAGATTCATCTTGATTCTCTAACTTCACCTCTGGTGTTGATGAACGAAAGTCAATTTTACTAGGTGTGTCAGTATTAAGTTCTGGACTACCAACTCGAAATTGAACTTTCGGTGACGTCGGTTCATCATCAATAAATTGTATATCATTGGGAGTTCTATTCGCCTCGTGTATCAGCCGCCTAGTTTCCATCGGCATTTCAACATAGTCATGGGGGTAGGAAGGTATGTTTAACCTCAAATCTGGCTTCTTCCTTACCCTCATTTTTGCACCGTCACCTGACTTATATGCAACTATTTAATTTACGATAACTTTATCTCCTATCAAGGACACCTTTTTGCTATTGTATCCGTCACTATCTTGATAAATTACCCAAAAAATTCCAAAGAACCACACCAAATCACTGATCACCTTACTGCTATATTTGATCACATAATTTTAATGTTTATTGTGAGATAAGTGAACAAATGTTAATGTTTCAAATGATAAGAGAACTAAAGTTTTTGCTGTTCTCCAATGATTACTAAGTGGTACTGAATTGAATTTCTTTTCGTATTTATCAAATGTTATCAGTGTTGATAAATGTTATACGGGCCGAAATATAAAGATTTTATTAATGTAGGTAAATTTATCTTTAAGGGCTTAGCACTCACTGACTATATGATTATAGCCTTGTTTAAACAACTATTAAGTGTTTATCTTGATGTGTTATTGTTTACTGTACTTCAATAAAGTAATAAGGATCGACGAGAAATTCTGTCATTGATTAAATATTGACAAAGATAAAGAAAGTAAAAGAGGTCAGTGTCTGCAGAGGTATTAAATGGCTTTGCGGAGGTAATAAAAACGTTTAGACACACTGTAGCAATTATCTACTATGTCATACTGATAAATAAGTGTGAGTAAATATAACTTGCTCTAAATTTTAATAAAGAATGCAATTAGACGAATTATATTTTGTATACCTTCTATCAATGAAATTAAACGCTAAATTGAAAAATAAGATTTAACACTGCTTATTTCCAAAACGTATAAACGTTTTTTTGTACGTAGGTACTCGGTACATCAAAATACAAACGGCGATGAAAATAATAAACTTAGAATAACATCATAAAAGTACTCACGTGTCCTTGCGTGTTGCTCAAATACTCCTGTCTCAGTAGCTCCATATTCGCCAATGAAGGCATCGATATGGAATTCCTTCGCAAATTAGGTCTTCTATGTTCCACATCACTTTCAGATGTTATCAGATCTTCAGATTCTCTCGCACCAAATGCTTTGGAAGTACTAGGTGATTCAGAAAGGTCAGTTGATAGAGTACTCGGGCTCGTAGGACTTGTAGGACTCGTTACTTTAGAAGATCTAGATGAATCTGGATCTAAAGTTATATACAGCGTTCCTTCAGGCGTATCTACTACTATTGTATCGCTGTTTGGTGAACGGACTGCTCCAAGGTCCGATGCATGTATTTTACCATCTCTATCTGGATTGCCTTTTTCGACATCTCTAACTCGTTTTGGTCGTAAAGGCTCATCTGTTTTAACACTTTCTAATTCTACAGCTTCATCAGCAAATGGTATTTTAGTACTCGATCTTAATTCAGGTGAATTTAGCCCTTTTGCCACTGCTTCATAAGGTTCTATATCGTTTTCGCGGTTCGCCATGATGGTCGATTATTTCATGGTTCCCTGAAAAAAATATACCATTTTAGCAATTGTTGATGATCATAATTATAGTTCATGATTGAAATTACTTTGTAAGGTAGGTAATGTAATAAACACTTAAATAAATACATTTATATTTGCTTATCTAATAATTTTATAAGTTGAATGATTTCTATCAAAACTGAAGTTTTAACGTTTTAATTAATTTATCCCCGATAATGACCTCTTTATATATGTTTTTCTCAACAAGATAATACCGAAACTGCTTAAAAGCTAGCATGACGCAAGGTTAACAATCTTATATTATTTTAAATGTCATCATTTTGTTATTTTAACAAATACCAATTTTGCTGTCTCACTCTATCTAGTATGGTGTATGTTATTAGGTGTTATTAGAAATGTATTAGTAACTTCCATTTTAGTCAATTTGTTCTAAGCAAATTCGAATGTTTGATCTTTCATAATATGATTTAACATTTTATTATAAATCAATATTAGGATACTGTTGAAGGTAAGTGTTTGGACATTGGGTATGTGGCTGTTATGTAGGTATAACAATTACTAGCTTGCCGTCCGCGCCTTCGCCCACATAGTCAGAATTCCAATTAGGTTGAGATGCTTTACGGCGGTACATATAAGCAATAGCCTATGGTACTCAACAGCCTCCTAATGGATTATAAATATACATAATATTAATTATTACTATATTTAAAAGCATTTAAAAGCGGAATATACAAATATCTAAAACAACATTTTAAAGTGAAACTTTTATTACATCGTCTCAAACTTTTTGGTCTGTGTAGCGCATGTCGCGTGACGGTTGGCTGCCGAGTAGGTATAAAGCAGTGTTCGGAAAGTTTCACTTTTACCGTGGTTTCATAAAACCACACAACATTTTTATATTTGTAAAACTGCATTGTAGAGATTAAAATAGGTAGACGTATTGAACTTTTTAGGTATACGGGCTTGTGAAACATACTGAAATAAATATTATATTTTGTAAATAATTAAAAAATATAACACATGTATGACCGTTGAAAATATAAACAAACACAGCATCATGAATTTAATGATAGTCTGTTGTCTTTCAAATACACACAGTGTCCTAATAATAGGTATCTAACAAGATATCCTAGCCCCTAGGTTTCAACAAAATCAGAACGTCACACAAGTTAGAAAATCACTCTTCGAAAAATTAAAGGACACTAATATTATAATATGTATGTACCTTCGTCGTAGTTAAAATTTACACTTTAACAAAAAAAATCACAAAAAACTTCAGTCCGAAAATGTATTTTCACCGTTCGCGACAAACGACATACTGAGTACACACGGGCAAGGCCGCGGTATACAGTAGTGTTTGTCTTCAGATTATCGTCTCGATGTAATCTCTTCGCACGGCTAACGTCATTGTAGACGAAGGAATTAGTTTTAAAATTTAAATAATTTGGTGCCCGAAGTTTACTGAAAATTTTGTTCGTGATTTTGGTCAAAGAAAAACTTTTTCCTCTATTTTTTTTTATTTATCTAATAATCGTGCATAATTTTATTATAAAGGTTTACATGAGCTTTCATTTGTACAACTAATCTATACTAATATTATAAAGAGGAAAAGTTTGTAAGTATGTATGTATGTATGTATGTATGTATGTATGTATGTATGTATGTATGGTTTTCACGCAAAAACTACTGGACCGATTTCAAAAATTCTTTCACCATTAGAAAGCTGCATCTTTACTGAGCAACATAGGCTATATTGCATTTTCAAAAAAATTAGAGATCCTTACCAAAAATGCAATAATGTAACCCAAGGTGTAAAAAAATCCTCAATAAAACTTCTGTCATCGCGTGCGCTGCGGAATCTATTGAAGATAGAACAAAAAAATGTTCTACGGTATTATAGAATGGATCAATATCTACAAGAAAGTCCGCGATACCATATGTCCATCTTCAGTAGTTATGTTACTACAACAACTTTTTTACGTTTTCAAAGTAAATAGAAATGCCGACAGTAATCAAAGCATGTTATCCATACACATATATTAATCCTTATCCCATTAAATGATGTTTTATTATAGACTGTTTCAATACCAGCAAAATACTTTTTAAATGAAAAGAATTGGATATTCCATTCAAAAGATATAACGAATTTTTAAAAGTGTCAATCTACAGAAAATAGTAGGTATACTGTTCGAGCAGGCCGTAGTGCGGGGGTCACGGAGGAATTCTACCAATATGCGTCTTGACGGAACACAGTGGGGTTTTGGTCGGTAGGAATCCGACATAACCCACGGCACCTCCCCCGGAGGCCGTGGGTATCTATGAAAGATTTCCCCACTAAAACAAAAAAAAAAGGCCGTAGTGCGGGACGAGGTAAAGGTGATTTTCATGTGATTAAAAATTAAACCTATAGTCCGACCTATAGTAGACTTTTCACTGTAACGATATCGCTATCTATGCGGGTGAAACCGCAGGGCATTGCTAGTAAACAAATAAATTATATTAGAACTAGCATTAGTAGCTAGCAAATAGTTATTATTCTGTGGCATTAGTAAGTGACTTTTGATAGTTAACAATTAAAACATAACTAAGTACGAGAAAATCTATTATCATTAAAAAAAAACTCAAACTCTTTAATTATATAACAATATTTACAAATAAAACTTATTATCAGTCTTACCTTATCTATTATTAACTTATAATATTGTAGAGTAGATATTTAAATAAAAAACATAAAGTAAATAAACGTGGTAATTATTATAATTGTCAACAATCCGTATAAAATGAGATCCATGTGATAGAAACAACAAAAACATCTGCTTCGTGGTTGCAAATTAATCATATTCTCGTTGTCAGACATTTTCACTAAAATCACCATTTATTGCACCAATACAATTAAGTTCGATATAACCATTGTTCCTAAACTATTTCATTAATCATGTTCATGTAAATATTCTCATAGACTTCAACAGAAAATTACAAGCTACTCCTAATAATCAGGTCATCACTTTATTGTTTCAAGTAATCGTTTCATTTATTTTCTACGACTATGTATCCCACATAGTCGAAGTGAAAGAACATTGCGCGGACGATATTATATAGGTAAACATTATAGCAAATAATGTTAAAATAAATACTATATTTTTCAATAAATCAGTAGCATCTGGATATTATATTCATAATATAATCTCATATAATTTCATTCTCCTTTTTTTAATACTAATCTGCACTTTAAGTCGTAGTCACTGGAAGCCTCAGTCTTATTTATTTTTCAAAACACATCACTTCACATCACATGGATGTTATTTTGCGAGTTCTCGGCGAATAACTGAACTAATAATGGCGGTAATTACTCATTATTATTTTGACCATAGCTTTGTATGGTTTTAATTATCACGGACATAACAGGAAGTTTCCGATAGCTAATTGAAGGAAAAAGTTTATCGTACTCTTAAATACATACGTTTACTTCTAAATCTATTGCTTTTAAATATATACTGCTAATCGGAATTATGTAATTCACAAGTGAAAATCTTCATTACTCAATAATATAATGACTCTACCAGTTATATTATAAACTAGCTGTGCCCCGCGGTTTCACCCGCATTGCACCGCTCCTGTTGATCTTAACGTGATGATATATAGGTAACCTATAGCCACAGACTAATAATAATATACTACGTATACAATAGCTATAGCCTTCCTCGATAAATGGGCTATCTAACACCGAAAGAATTTTTCAAATCGGACCAATAGTTCCTGGGATTAGCGCGTTCAAACAAACAAACAAACTCTTCAGCTTTATAATAGTAGCAAAGATTAACTTCTTTTATTTTATGACTAGCTTTCCGCCCGCGGCTTCGCCCGCGTTATCAGAGAAAAACCCGTTCCCGTAGGATTTCCGGGATAAAACCTATCCTACTTATGTCCTTTCTCGGGTATCAAAATATATCTACCTATACCAAACTTCATTCAAATTGGTTCAGTAGTTCAGGCGTGATTGAGTAACAGACAGACAGACAGAGTTACTTTCGCATTTAATTAATATTAGTATGGATTATCAGAGCTATAGAGCCAGTAATTCATCTACCTACTTTATGAGTTTATGTCTAACCACTTAAATTATAATAGTGTGATTGAATGAAAATTTTAAGTTAAGAATAATTTAACTAATTACAAATGTTTCAGACAGTTATTTGAACTAAAAACAGACTTCTTTATTTTCATTACAAATATGAAATTCGAGCGAAGTCTAGTGCTTGGCTATTCAATAATAAATCACGATACAATTTAGCCATATTGAGATAATCTCTTGTGGTTTGGCTCCACGCAACATCTTGTCAATGACTCTTCAAATGACAGCCTATTCCACGTTAGGCGCGGGACATATACAAGCAGCGCGGCGCGCCGCGGGCGCGCTGCCGGCGTGCATCGGGTGCGCTATTGGCATTTTGTATGAAATAATTTTGGAAAGGCGGCGCAACCTTGGCACAACCGTGGCGTGCCGTCTCGACGCCTGTCAAAAATTCTTTCATACAAAATGTATAAGAAGGACGTGGTGCAAAACAGATACAAGAGGTGCGCTTATGGCACGCCCGCGCCCGCGCCGCTTGTGTTTGACCCGCGCCTTATTTGTTCCTTGTTTGCGTGACGTAATTAATGTGAAATGATTTAGCAAAATGGGGCTCTTTAGCGTCATTATTGAATGAATTTACTTTAAATATCTTCGTGAGTTCGTCTGTATGGAAATTACAAAGTGAGCAATGTGGAATATTGGTTTGTATAAGTATTGGATAGTAATAAACCCCTTGTGCTACGAAATAGCTCTACTCAAGGCTCTATCTGTATTTTGGGATGCTATTAGTTATTTTTTTCTAAAATATTTATCGCTTACATCTATTAACTACTTGTAAACTATCTGGGTGCAAGTTTCATAACAATAAAGTAAACTTATTTATATGTAAAATCACAGACTTCCACAACTTATAAAACAGCATTTATCAACTCAAGACGATTTTCACCAGCTATTTAGCGCAATTTCTTACACAACATTTTCAGTGAGTACCTACTTCTTATGATTTTCACAAAATCAGAGATTCATAAACCTTCGATATATAATAAAATAATTAGCTATAATTAAATCATCACGAGTGTATATTTGCATGTTAATTTGCTACACATTGTGCGGTTCATAACGGCCTCTGCCCGTTCGTGAGATACGATCAGCCATGTCCGTTTGGAAATGTGGTTCTTGTTATAATTTAATATATTACCGCAGATTATATAATATACAAGATGTTTCACACTAGCTGTGCCTCATGGTTTTACTCATGTTGTACATAATGTTTTATAGCGTGTAGTCTTCCTCAATAAGCGGACTATTGAACCCAAAAAATAATTCCAGGCAGTTCCTTAAATCAGCGCGATCAGTAGTAGACTATAATCTTTAAGGAACACTGTGCCTATATTATCTGTGTCTATCATGTAAAGAAAAAGATGCACAAATAATAAATTTACTGAAAATTGCAAATGATAAATTTTTGTACAGATAGATATATGTAAGTACAAAAAATTCCATCAATATCCGATCAGCCGTTTTTGTGCTAGACTAAGAAACATTCATAGCACCTAATGTGGACTATTGACATAGGTTAAGCTTCATTAAGCTTTTATCTTGCCTTATAATTTCACAAATAGTAGACGCAGACAAATATTAAACTAGTCTGAGAAAACAGTTTTTAATTCAAGAGTTTATTAGATAAGGAAATCCTTCTTTTACTTTTCCAAGAGAAAAGTTTGAATAAAAAATATAATTTCATAGGAAAAAGGTAAACCTTGTAGCCATCTATAATTACTAATAAAAAAGGAATAATTAGAATAAATTAGTAGATTATTTACTTTATAAATAAAATATAAAACAACGTTGGTAGAGTAGTTGGTAGAGTAGTAAAAAAAAAGCGAAATTCCATAGTAGGTATTATAATATTAGGTACTTAGATATAACTACCTATTTTTAATGTTTTATCTAAATATCAGAAAATATTATATTAGGTACTCAATAATATTATTTACAAATAGAAAGCACTGTTCCCAATGTAAAAGGTTATTTATTATTTTAACAATAACAACTTTACGTAAGTGCAGACGTGAGTACATAATATGTATATTTAAATAATATATATTTAAAACGAATTTATTCACATTAAAACAGAACAAATAAATAACTATACGAATCATAAATATCATAAATTTATATTGTACTCACTTTTAATAAAAACACGAATTTCATAAAGTCACTCGGTAAAAAATATTAGCGAGAGAGGTAAGCGCGGCAAATGTTCTGAATAGTTGGGGCTGAACTGGCAGAATTCACCTTGAAAAACTATGAAAACTGTATTTCTATAATGACCACAGGAAACGTGCATTTGGCTCTCGTTTTGATACTGCATCTTCAACGGCTGGCTGAAATTTATTTGTGTGATGTTCTTTAAATTTTGTGTGTTGTGTTTTAATAAATAACACATATTTATTATTATCTAACATTTTATTATAGACTACGTTCATTCCGTGAGTCATATTAATCTCGTGTAGATAGCCTTCCAACCCTTGATAAAAACGATTTCAATTTGAAATAATATCTATATCCGACTTAGGTTATGCCAGTGATTCTTGTGCTCTACTAATGGTCCGGGAGCCAGCAGCAGATTTTATGACCAAGTTCCTCTCAAGCGGTAATTAGTAAAATGCATCAAAGTATAGTATTATGAAGCCTCGTGAACGTCAGCTGGAGCTCACCGCTCACCCCCCCAACCGAGCGCCAGCTGACGTTCACGAGGCTTTATAATACTATACTCTCATGCGTCTGACGAATTATCTCTTGAGAGGAAATAGTTAACCAAATTTGCACCTGGCTCCCTAACCATAACTGACTGGTCCTATATTTCTAAAAGTTTTTATTGATATGATAATATACATGAAATTATGATAAATGACATTTACGAAAACTTATGTTCGAAAATGAAGATGTGGCAGTATTTTTAGAAAATCTTTCGTAATTAATTTTGGCCTTATCAAGAATTTCGGCTCTATTCTTTGCGCTGCGCTGATATTAATTATTGAAAATTAATTTTAATCATGAACGTTTATTTCAACCTTTAAAGCTATATTACAAATCCTGTTAACCAATCCTTTTCTTCTCTATTTTCGAACGTTATAATTTCAAAATCTCAACGTTTAAATGCACAGTTGAATAGCCCTTGGCTTAATTACTTAACTGGATGTAACATCTCGTTCCCGTAATCAGACGTCTGGAGAGGAAATATTAATATTACGGTAAGTCGAGTAGATACGTGATATTTATGTTAAGTAGGTAATGTTTAGCTAATAGATTTGTGCGACGCCCTCGTAGTGATGTGAGATTATCGAGTGAATTTTAATTAAGTAGGTATCTTCGGCTTGGCTACAAAATTGATTCATTTGCAAAACGATTAATGATTTATTATATCTACCTATTATCGTAAATATGCAAATTGAGTTTTTGATAAACTAAAAGGCCTAAAGCTTCTTCCTAATATCAAATACCTACTTACATGTAGGTACTAGTACCTACTTGGTTCTGACCCTTAAACACTAAAGCCTAGAATATAGATTTTTATTATTATTTTTTCGGTTTCTTTTCCCTTTTATAACTGGAGAAATAGATATAATAGGCAATATATTGCACCTATTCAACATACAACATATTTTTAACTACACGTTGGCGCTATAGGCATATAATAATTGTTACAGTAAACTGACGTCAATACAAAAAATAAAACATTTTTGTCTTTAATAATAACAGTGTAAAAATTAAAATAGACCTAAAATAGCATTGAAATTACAACAAATGATTTCATAAAGACGAGTCGTGCAGACATGGTTAGTGTCGTTAGCCGCTCATGTGAAATTATTTCACTTATGTACATGGTAATGAATTTCAACTCAAGGCTTTCAGGTCATCTGATATTTTAGTTACGCGCCTGTAGGTGTGATAGGATTTAGTATAATTTAAAAGGACAGGAGAACTGAGTAGTATAGAAATGCTGAATCCTGAATAAAATTTGAAATAAAGTATGCAGCAGATTGAAGTACGTAGGTATTTAAATCGAGTACCTACCTTGATTTGATTGTTAAATAGAAATCCAAGAAAAGGTCTCCGCCTTCTTTTTTTCTGTTTCTTGTGTAATTTTTATGTTATAGTTTTTTCTTCCCTTTCAGGAAATATCCTTTTCAGATAGTAGGTACGAAGGTACAGCTACTTGTTTATAGAATATAATCATAATTTTTCAAATTTTTTTAGGCTCGATCGACTGGGGTTCTAAAAATTTTCCAATTGAATTACACATAATAGAAAATTGGAGATTATAAAATGACTCACGTGACTAGGTATCTACCACTGAGCCAAGTTCAGCTTCCGTCGCGATTATTTTTTCATTTTTGACGTGACAACGTCTTATAATTCGATAAAGCCGGCTGCACGCACGAAAAAACATGACTCATGCGGCGTTACCTCGCTCTGAGGCGTTCCATGTAAGGCTTGAAGTGCAAGCGAGAGCGCGGAACGAGCGACAAAGAAGCACAATTGGCCTTAAGACGTTGTCACGTTCAACTATCGTCAGTAAACCGACTTTACGGACAACCAATTTTTTTCTACAATGACGGTCGATCACAGACATTTAGGTCAATATCGTGATTGCCTCTACAGTCTACTTGCCCAACGCTGCCCATTTTGAAAAGGGACCATCAAACGAAAGCGCGCGTGCTGGCAGCAAAAGTGGTCGGGTAATCAGTTAAGGATGTACAGACTTTTAAAATTTATCTAATAGAAATAAATCCTTCGAAATTTTAAGAGCATTTTAATGTTACCAGAGTATGAAAAACTGTTCCATTGAGGATAATCGCCGGCGGGTCACCCTGTAATGCATTTAGTAAAAATCAAAACACAGTATATGATAGTAATTATTTATTAAGTGAATCTATACTGATAGTTAACTTATCCAGTACCACATACAATATCGTAGGTTACTTTACCAACTAATATTAACTACAAGGAAACTGGAATGTCTTTAATCCCAGCAGTTTACTTGCCTTGAGATAGTATACCTACTTGCCATATAAATTTTTTTTTTTCGTTTGTTTCTCAAGACAACAGAATTCTTTGCCTTTTTAAAGTACTTGTGGAATAACATGGTATAGGCTATTTTTTGTTCTCAACATACAAATTTTAAGAGAATTGAGAAAATGGTCGCTCTTTAAAATATTTTGATATTGCCAATTAATCAATTTTAGTGCGGTCTCTTTCACATTAAAGTTAATCAACATATTTAAACATTACGTTACTTAATTCAAATTTGACATTTAATGTATAGTTTGACAGTTAATTCAAATTATAATTTAGCTGCAATAATAGTTAGTTGAGTTTGTCAGAGGGCGCTAGTATACTCTCTCAAGCCAAATAACACACATATTCTTGCTTTCCATTTATGGCCATCACACTTTTCAAACCTGCATTGAATAAGAACATATATTGCTATTTTTATTAGTATTTCTTGTATAAAAATCTTTTTTTTATTTCCCTGAAAAGGCTGTAAGAAATTAATTATTTATTAATAACTTAAAATGATCTTATAATCCCGAGAGTTCTTTCAAATTTTTCACATTTTAAATCTTTATTACATTTTGTCCTATAGAGAAATAGCAATACAGTCCTAACTCACACCAAGAGAGACTTAGTAATATCTACTTAATTGCTATACAAATAAGTTCGGAACTTGATTGATAACCGTTCGATGCGCCTACACTGGATTATATGAAATATGCAATGTTAGGAAATGGAAACTATATGTATAAAATGTATAGAAACGCCTCCACTGCATTTAAATTAATTTAAAATACAAAATTTAAATTACAGTTGTCTGTAACTATATGTTAAAAGTTTTATTATTAAAAATTAAAAAACAAAAACATACTATATTATTACAAGTTTGTACAAAAACAAAACCTCTAAAGTTCATTTTGAATTTTAATCAGTTAATAAATAAATAAATTATGTCCACGGGGACGAAGTCGCGGCCATTAGCTTGTTAATAATTTACAAGTTATCTAAACAAAAATTATTTCACAGTACTCGAAGGACCAAATTCCGTTTAAAGAATTGAATACTATATTACCTACTCTGTTTTGTTTATAACTCAGGCTCTTTGATTTATGAGAAGTCTTTGATTTATGACAAAAAATTGTCATAAATCAAATAGAAAAAAGACGCGTGGCACTCGGGGACTGCCGCGGTAAAGCTATTGCATGCTATGCCTTCAAGCCACACCTCCGCGCCCGTCGGAGTGGGGAGCGTGAGGATTTTCGTTACTAAATTTCTGGATTCGGTCCCCGCGCTCAAGGCCCGCGGTAGAAACTATGCAATAGCTTAAAAAAAATCTTTATAAAAGCCTGCAGTAGAAGCATTTCTTACACATATTACCTAAGTATTAGTAAATACATTGAAAATAATGAATCACTTACATTTAATACGATTGTATATTTTTCGTATGACATTAACTAGGTAAAAAATCATAGATATTCAGCCATACAAATTTTATTTCCTGAATCGAAAACAAACACTTAAATAACCCTTAAGTACTATATTTAAAATTCCCGTCGAATTATGTAAAAAACTGTAGTTTTTTATAAGCTTATATGAAATCTACGACTTTACATCAATAAAACGTGATGAAAGGAAATTATTGGATAAAATATTATAAATTTGAGGATTATATGCGATTTTTATTATAATTATTACAGGCTTTACAATTAGTATAAGCACATTGAGGTGTGTAGCACACAAACATACAAACAATAACATACAATGAAAAACGATTTAGCACCGATTTACTGTCATGAATAATTTATTTAATAGTAAGAAATTATAACTTTGTTCACAATAACTATTCATATAAAAAGAAAAATTAAATATGTAATTATTAAATTAAAACATGTACTTAAACTATACAAAAAAATATAATCATTGAATTATAAAAATTAAGAATGACAGTAAATCGCGCGCCAAACTAACCATAGACAATATGTTTTTCATCCGTTCGGATACTCGTACATAAATAAAATCTATCACAATACAATATAAACGTTATAGACTGTGTAAGCTGCGAATAACTGTTGATATAGCTGTCTTTAAGGCTACATTATTGCACGAATAAGGTTTCAACCTGGATATAATATATTATGTATATATTATACAGTTTGCGCAAACTGGCACATTCGGGTGAAATTGCGCAAGCCTAGGGCTTAGAGTTTCATGGGTTTTATTTATATTCATTTATTTGAAAAAAACAATAAGACTACATGTTGTACACAACAAATGAATAAATAATGAAAAATAAAAAAAACACATTAAAAATAAATACTACAAAAAGCATTAATTACAAATCAGAATAAATAGAAAAAATATTAATGTATTCAATTCATTATTACAATAGGACATTTGAAG
Source organism: Colias eurytheme (assembly GCA_907164685.1). Taxonomy (NCBI): domain Eukaryota; kingdom Metazoa; phylum Arthropoda; class Insecta; order Lepidoptera; family Pieridae; genus Colias; species Colias eurytheme. Next base: position 51,250 of record CAJQZN010040391.1, read on the forward strand.
TGTTGATAGAATCAACCATTTTTAATCGAGTTTATATCCCACAAACTCTAAATAACTACACCAATAAAAACTACACGAATCAATAGTTACAATAAAATGAGATTTTAAACCGTACTATTACGTTTTATTTTGGCTGCGATTGATAAAAATATACTGTATTTTTAACATTTAAAGAAAATTTAGTGCGTCATAATAATTAATAAATAAATGTTTCTTCAGACACCACTTAAAAATATAACCCGCCAAAATTATAAATTAATTCCCGCATAACATCGTTCTTCCGTCTGTACTAATACAAAAACCACCTAAATCAAATTTGTTCTACACAATGCATAGGCTAAAATAAAAATGATTACCCTCATAAAAAAACACCATTTTCGATAATAACAGAGTTACAAAGAGACTTCAAAAAGACAGAGAAGAAAGAGTCAAGAAGAGATATCGCAGCCAAAACCTACAAAACTAAGTACAACTGTCATGATAATATTATATCAATACTAATCTAACGAATAACGTGACATAAATATATCTATATACAATACAAGTAAAATAAACTATCACAAGCTATTTGAACTTATAAATACTGTACGCCAAATATATTATATCTTTTTAACGGTTTTAAATCGTTGGTTTATTGTCTACTAGTTAAAAAACTGAAAGCTTCGTGATCAGAACTGTTTATCCAAGATCCATAGACTTTAAAACTATAAACAAAAACTAAAAACATAGGTTTAAAAATATCTATGGTTGTAAGACAAGTTGTTGTTCCAATCAACCCACACTTGGCTAGTCAAAATAGGGTTTTAATTCTCAAAGAAGGAAAATTAAATACAATAAAAATGGTCATGACAATAATGAAATTAATTTTGTGATTTAACCAATAACATATGAAAAGGATAAACAGGTTATACACCAACAATATTGTATTTTAAAAGACAGATTATAAGCCCTTTCACTATAACGCATAAAACGGATAATATCATCACAAGTCAGGCAATTACCTGACTCTCCTATTGACATTTTGGAGCATGTATAACGTATTAGGAATTACGTTATATTGCAATAAAACCACGATTTAAAACCGTTAAATTAATTTAAACAGCAGGCTGAAAGCGTTATGTAACAGGTGGTACAATGTCGTTATGGCACCGATAATTTTTTTTGTATTTCATATTTTAATACTGCTATTAAAACCTGGTCTGTTTTAATTTTAAATATATTATGTAATATAGATTTTGAGACTGTTCATTTCCACGATTGCACTTAGAGTCGATTAAATTACTACTTGTGGTTGTTCTGTCGTCACTAAATAATGTTTTATCAATATTTTTATTAAAGAAAAAGTTAGACGAAGTAAGTTCGATTATACTTTAAATTTAGCTGAATAACATAAATTTCCATCTGATGATCATGCTATCTCTTTCATGTTCAATTGATAAGAGAGAGAAAGAGAGATTTAATGAAGACAGAAATACCACATTTAACAAACTATTTGTTAGCGCTTTTAGCAACAAAACAATTAATAATTAAAATTAAACAAGGATTCAAGATGGATATAAAGATACAAAATTTAGCTAAATAGTGGATATTTAATTGACGCATATATCGTTATATGACAGTAAGTTTTCAACTTAAGTTAAATTTCGCTAATTACACTAACGAGATATGTAATGTTAACAATAACAAGCAGACGATACATCTATTTATGTTATAACAATATTTACTACGTTTAATTTAAAATATTTTTATTTAAAAGTTACACTAATAAACAAGCAATTTTGATGAGATCTTTCCCTAGTTCCGAAACGTATAATCTCTATAGAGACGTGTTATCTCGCCGGCGGTCGGCGGTCGACTGACGAATGTCGCGTGCTCATGCTCTTAATTCAACTTTAGAGAAGGACAGAGTGACACGCGTGTAATGTTTAAGAAAAGGATAGACAGTGAGATATTTTTTAAAGTGAAACTTTTATTACATCGTCTCAAACTTTTTGGTCTGTGTAGCGCATGTCGCGTGTATCGCGGCTGCCGAGTAGGTATACCTACTCGGCAGCCGACCGTCACGCGACATGCGCTACACATAGCAGTGTTCGGAACCGTTCGAACAGTTTCACTTTTACCGTGGTTTCATAAAACCACACAACATTTTTTACTTCTACCTTCTTGATAATTAAACTTTTTATTATACTAA
>CAJQZN010040392.1:0-17136 GCA_907164685.1 Colias eurytheme
GATTGTGGAACTCCCTACCAACCGCAATAAAGCAAGCGCAAACTCTGGATAGTTTTAAAGCTGTAATTAAAAAATATTATCTGTCCTCTTAGTCATTCTGTATTTGTTCTGTTCTACCTTTTTCTCTACTTGAAATTTTATATATCCTCTTCTGCACGTTTTTCTCTTATGTTATATAATCTTTCTTTTGTTATATAATTATATTATATATATTATAATTTTATACCTTTACCTATATCTATTATATTTATGTGTATTCACTTCTTGTAATGCACTATCTACCTTTTCAATCTTTTCATTTTCCTATATCCCAAGGTTGCCTGGAAGAAATCGCTTCAAAGCGATAAGGCCGCCAATTTGTACGGTGAAGATTCCTTCTGTATGAAATTGTATTTAATATCTGTGCATTGTACAATAAAGTGTTTTATTATTATTATTATTATTATTGCAATTTTCAAAAAGCCCTGATCCGCTTGTATGATGTCACATATTATGTTGTTTTTCATTATTTATAAACAGCACAGTCTAAGTTCGTCATTAATTTTACTTTTGAATCATTACCTTGTTATTAGAGTTATGAAAGTTTGATGAGGTAAGAACTTTGTATGTGTACTTATAAACTTATAGTTGTTCTATAAAGTTTTATTAAGTGTTTGGTAGTTGGTTTATAGCGTCATAATAGAGGTAGAAAGATTTCGATTCAGCTAAATTTAACGATAGGGACCTGCCCATGAATATTCACTAGTCTCTATGAGTGTAACATACGTTATGGTACTTGAACACTGTAGATAAAAAAATGTTTACGGAATTTGTATGTTATGCAAAATCAATCAGTAAAACTAATATTAAGTGTGTATGATATAGCAAGATTTCGTTAACAAATTATTATTATAATGACACTAGCGGTCCGCCCCGGCTTCGCCCGTGGTACATATGAAAAATAGATGTTGGCCAATTCTCAGACTTACCCGATATGCACAGAAAATTTCATGAGAATCGGTCCACCCGTTTCGGAGGAGTATGCAGACTAACATTGTGACACGATAATTTTATATATAAGATTATTTATTCGTAATGAAAAATTTGCAAGTAAATGCATATTATGAGTCATATTTGCTGTTTAATTATGATTTCAATTCTCACTTATATGTCACTGAAAAATGGAAGTTTACGGATCTTAGTTAGCTTCTAAATAAATTTAAATAAGTTAAAATCACATCTGATAAATCGCCTTTACGAAATCTGTTAGTGAACTATATTACAATAATATGCTCCATACAATATTTATTTAATAACGTGTGTCCATAGAAACGGAACATAATATATTACATGATATAGTATAAACTACGATATAATAATGTTTGTGACTATTTTATGAACTTAGGCCGTAACCCTAAAGGCTTGGCTGTTAAATTAAACTATATTCAACATTAACTACGCTGGCATCGTAAACTGTATAGGCTGATAATATGAGTTTTCAACTAGTATGTGTATTAAAGTAACAGTTGACCATCATTCGAGATTAAATAACTTTTAACATTCAAAATAATATTATTTATCCACTCGGCGTCTGGAACAGTTAAAAAATATGCGTGGTCATGGTCATTTATATCTGGTATCATAATAAAAGAAAATAAGCACTTATTTAAAAACGTAATATTTAAAAGCTTGTTTATCAAACCAAGCCTTTACTTTGTAACTAGCTGAAATCCAATATTTATTTATTCACAAATGTATTTCACACACAATTCGTCATCCCTTGAATCATACAGCGGTGTGTGTGTATACATGCGTATATGTGTGTATACGTTTTGTGTGTGTGTGTGTGTGTGCATTTATTGGCGTAATTGTTTCCGAGTTCAGATTATACGCTGAAGTCAGTTTTCAATTAACTCAGCTAACAGGTCAGTTGGCTGGAAGCGTGTAATAACATGGCCCGGCCGGCCAGCACTAATGTCTGTCACCTTCATGTATATTTATCGATTTTATCTTCTCGCATGGAAACAAATCGGTATATTATCTTGTTGAACTACGTGGTAATAATAGAGACATTTTCTGGAAAATTCTATTCGACTCAAGGTCATTAATAAGTACAAAAATTCTTATCAGAACAAATTAGTATCACAGATACCTAATGTAATATTATTCTTTTAGTTCTGAATGAACAAAAAATAAATGAAGATGGAAGTAAATTGTAATATTCTATAGGAGATAAATTCTGTGGTAAATACTGAATCATATGCCAGAATATTCCATTAGACTCAAGGTCATTAAGTACAAAAGCTTGTTAGAATAGTGAACAAGCAATAATTTTATTAGGTACTAAAATCAAAATTCAATAAATCTAGCGACTCAAGTTAGTTCCGACCATATTTTTGTCGATTTGAACCTTAGCCATTATAGCTTTAAAGTTCAAAATCATGTTAGTAAGCCTTCGTTTCCATTGACAAATTGTATTGTAAAATAAAACCATATCATTGCCACGTTTAAACCGATATTACGAACGTAATCACGCGCTTTGTGATATCGTAATCCGTTGATTTCAATAATGTATGAATGATATCAAGGAATGAATGAAAATACTTTATCGCACATATTGATAAAGGACACGGAACTTTGTAAGTATAGAATAGAGTTAAATGATTTGATTGAATAGTTAACTAAAAATCTCTACTAATATTATAAGGCTGCAGTTTTTTTGTTTGGTTGAACGTGGTAATCTCAGGAAAAGCGGTTCCGATTTGAAGCTTTAGTGTTCAATATATAGTCAATTTATTCAGGTAAGCTACATCCCTTCAATTAAGTGTTTGTTTCGTATGAAGAATAATTTATGTCAAGTATTTAAAACAGATTTCCATAAGAGTAAAAATAATTTTAATACATGTTTCAAATCGAAAGGCATTCAAAAACTGGGAACCACAAAACCACCGTCTCAATTTTCGCAGTCGCTCTCGATTGGCTCAGCAATATTTCATGGTTTTTGTCCTTTTTTATTGAATAACAGTTAGTTGAAACTCGTATAACGTATGCAGCTGTGATGTGACTGTGCTGCGCTTTTGTTTTTGCATTTTTGGACACGGTCAATGCTCAGACAGACTTTGATTGTTGAAATATCTAGAGTCTTTCAATGAAAATATTATAAAATCTAATATTAAAATTGTTTATATTATGTAATTGTGTATAGTATGCTGTTTTTGAAGTTCTGAAACGTAAAAATATTATTTTTACTTTCTACGAGTACTTAAGTAAACGTAGAGCCAGTGGTTAAGCATATTAAACTTATTGATTAAAGTGATTGATAATAATTTTAATTCCATCTATCTTTATTATTTATGACCATCATAAAAAAGTATTTTAGACAAAAAAGAAACAGCCATTGTATATTATAACAAACAAAGATTAATGAATTATATAGATAGAGTGCGATAAACACTTATAGACCATCAATCTAACACAAAATCAGGTAAAATTAATAACAGTGATTTATCATATAATTCAATGTACAACATAACGTGTGTTTGTCCTGTTTGTTTGTTGTTTGATGTGGACAAAGCGTCAATATGCCACTTCATATAATTAATGGCTCGACTGTTTCGGGTTAGGTTATTAATGTCGTAATAAGTTGATAGCTTGTTGTGTGTGTATGTAAATATGTAAAATGTCCCAGTGGTACAGTGGTGGAGTCTATAATGAGAGTATAGGTTCGATGCTCTTTACTTGATAATTATTTTGTGAGGTTTTAGGGTGTAGGTTGTCGTAAGTTTTTAAATTAACAGTTAACAGATTCTTATCGTATTAGAATCAAGTTTTTCATAATACATGCAATACTGAACTGTGAAGTTTCGTGTCGCGCTTTAAATGTATACAGTATATAAAAATGTTACTGACTACTGATTATAATTACATAACTTAAATATTGAGCTTTTAATTGGGAACATTAACTTTTGAACCTAAAAATACTACTTACACTAAAAGTATTTTATGAACAACTGACCACAAATCCTTACCAGAAATATTTTGCTGACGGTACATAAAAAATGTCGGAGTAATTAATCAATCGGATAACGGATCTAAGATCAATAAGGGACCAGCATATTCGCTCCAGCGGCTGATTGGAAAACAAATAGAAGTTTAACCACCTTTCTATTTGGAACTTTTTGGTGAAATCCTCTTTTAATGTGTAAAAGTACGTAAAACTAATTTCTTCCAACATGTCTGTTTGTCTTCGTGTTCGCAATAAACCCAAATATTATTAATGGATTTTATTTTATCGTAAATATCAAACAGAAACGTTTAAAAAACGAAATTTTCGCCTCAATACTCGTTGATATATTCAATTCTAGAATTTGTTAGAATACAAAATGGCTGTTCAAGATGATTTTTAATATAAAGTTGTACTTTTATAATTATTTGATTTGAACACTGCAAATTAAAACACAGTTTTTATATTTTCTGAAATAATTCTGACCTGACTTCATTATTTATTAAGTAAATATTCTATAAACTTTCCTTACATACATGGTGACTTAACTAACTTAATATTAACTGGTTCGCTTCAACTTACATTGCACGGGATTCGAACTTAGTACGTTATATTGGCTTCTTACAACTTTACCGTAGTATCGGTTGACCGAAAATATCAAGTTGCATAAGATTGTAATTATTAATTGAGATATTAATATGTAAGAAGGGTCTTATGGTAAGAGGAGCATTGGTCCCGAGTTCGATTTCTAGGAGGGTCAAATCATGGTATGTCATAAATACATTTCAGGACAATTTTCACACACGGCACGATCCCATACTAAGCTTTCGCTTGTGTTATGGAAGCCAGGTGGCTGATAATAATACATAATATATAATTTTAAATAAATACCTACTTATATAGATAATTAGCAGCCAGACACAGAGCAAACATAGATGTTCATCACACAAATATTTGCCCCGGGTGGGAATCGAACCCACGACCTCTGGCTTGGAAGGCAGGGCCACTACCAACCAAGCCAACCGGACAGACAAATAAAATATTAGGTATAGGTACTATTATTTCTAAATACCTACACCAACTTAAATTATTTTTTTTGTAAAAGTATTTTAAATTTTTTATGTTATATCTTTTCAGTTTCTTATTTAATGAATTATTAATAAGCAACATGTGGCAATTCTTTAAATTATTTATTTAACTCTCACCGGTATTACGTGTTTCGAGCCTTAGAAGGTTATATTTATTTGAAAAAGGGCGCAGAGTGAAAGGTGATCTATCCGGTGTGAACTACCCCTTATTACATAGCACTACATACTGAATGAGAAGACTAGCTTAGACCTTTTATTTGTTTATAAAACAAGCCTCAGTTTCGTGTTAGGATTTAAAAAAGCTTCAAAAATATAGAAAAATATGATGACAAGGAATGATTATTACTATGTAGTACAAACGATTTCATTCTAAACTTAATCGTGTATTATTATTTTTTAATAAAGTATTAATATTTTTGCGCTATGTTAAACTCACTAAACTCTGTACAATTTATCTATAATTATCTTAGATACAGTTAAGAAGACACCTAAACAGATCTTTAGTAATAATTATTGCCCTTTCTGCTTTAAAACGAAGGGTTATACTCTGTACTAATATTATAAATGAGAAAGTCAAGTTTGTTTGTCTTTCTTTTACATCATAAAAGAGTGATTTTACCTTATTATTTGTTAGGTTTGATGATTGATAGGAATTTCCGCAGCCGACGCGGATATCTAATATATATTATAAAGGCGAAAGTTTGTAAGGATGTATGGATGTATGGATGTTTGTTACTCTTTCACGTAAAAACTACTGAACCGATTACAATGAAATTTAGCACACATATAGAGGGTAACTTGGATTAACACATAGGATAGTTTTTATCCCGGTAATCCCACGGGAACGGGAACTATGCGGGTTTTCCTTTGCAAACGCGGGCGAAGCCGCGGGCGGAAATCTAGTTCCTAATAAAAGAGACGCGAATGGAGAACTAGTACGAAGAGAGACGAAGACGAAGAGAAAGCACGAGAACTAGAACTAGGTATCTATCCAATTACAAGCAATACCAGAGCATTTCCCTAGTATATAATCGTATTTGTCACCCAAGCGGTTACCATGAATATTCTAGCACATTCCCTCACTCGGGCGGCATCACTCTAAATAATTCACAAGTTAATGCATTTACGAATATCGAGTTTAAATTAAACACGTATTTATTGTACAATTTACTTTAAATTGATTTGATTATGTTTGTGTATGTTTGGTTATTAATTTAATGTGAAGGGAATATAGCTTTGGGAAGAAATTGGATAAATTAATACTTAGACTTTTAGGCACATTTTTAAGATGCAGTTTGTATTGGGAAATAATATAAATAGGTTCTATAGATATTATTATAATCGGAGTCAATCGTTATATCAAACAAATTTTAATAACTCAAGCCCCGGAACCACAGACACAATAGAAAATCTATTTTGTCTGGGACCGATCGGGCCGCTTGGGGCTCAATGGGTTAAAGAGAATATAAAGCTTCATTGGGCTGTAGTTCAAAAATGATAATATGTTTCTATTTGAAACTATTTTACTAACGTGATTAAATTTAAATTATATCTAATTATCCAATAATACTCCGAGTTTCCTTATATAAAAGTAATTGTGGATCCATTCCTTCACTTAAACACTGTTACGGAAGACAGTTAAGAATTAACTTAAAACTTTACAATGGTTCAACTTTAACTAACTGGAATGTACGCGGAGCTAACGTGTGGTTAAAAATTCGTATAACTTTACTATAGTTTTAATTTATACGGTTCTAACTATAAATTACTTTACAAGAACGTACTTTAAATAACCCCTGACGCATAAAGAGGATTTTATTAGTCAAAAGTGTATTTATGCATATGTTTGTAGCATGGTATATCAGAAACGGTAAAGGAATACGGAAAGTCTTGATCGAGATAATTCTTAAGTTTGTTGGTAGCGGGTTTTTTTGGGAAGATAATAATGTCAGATGCCTATTTAATAGGTATATTATAAGTTTCTACTTTCTTGCTAAATACTGTTGTTACGATAGCTAAATGATGAAAGACGCAAGTTAAAATTCCGCTTTACGATGAATACCAACGTTTTTCTATTCTTTCGTAAAGTATCGTATCCAAAAGCTCAAAGCTTTTATGTTTGAGCGCGCTAAGCTCTGGAATTTTTTTTTGCGTCGGATACAAGTAGAGCAAGACTATTAATAGTTTAACATCGTGCTACAATCTGGAAAAAAGTTCATACTAAATTGTGTTATTCTCTGTTCATTTGTGTAGATTGATCCTAGAAACATGGCAGAGTCTTGTCTTGGTAATTGTTTCGGTGTTTTTACTATATTTCTAATGCCATTCATTGCGTTTATGTGTCTATACCGTATGTTTGTTGCTTTACTAAACTGATTTAGCTGATTTACCTTCTAATAACCAAACGTATTATTACAGGCTGTGTAGTGTGTATCCTTACGCAAGGTGTTATTTTTTTTAGTTTTTAAAAAATAATTTGGCAAAAAATTCTTCATTATTAATATGATATTCTCTTTCACCTAACATTATAGGTAATGGCAAAGATAAGATAACGCACAGAGGGGTCACATGAAATACGATGTTGCTGAGTCGGTGCCTCCGTATAATGACGTAGTTAACTCGTATTGGCTGCAGATCCATCACTATTACCAACGCTGGCTTGTCATTGGTTAAATTGTAGCTTCGAAGTTTAAGTCAGACAGACTAATTTGTAATTGACTTAATCCGTATAATAATATGTTTTTATGTTTGTTGTTCGGGGTATCGGGTGTAGTTGTCCACACGAAAGTTATTTTTTATCTGCTTTTTTTCTGGCCTCTTTGGCACATTAGTTACTACGTGACCGTTAGTTCAATCGTTATGTTTACTATTCACCGTTTAATGAAAATCGGTCATTAAAACTCGTACCGTACGTATCTGTCCCATACTTACATTACTAACTGTAGATGAAGAAAGTGATAAACTGGTAAAAATATTATGAAAACATCGAATAAAAAATTACATTCCGTATTGTCGCTATTTCATTGCACGGAGTGCGTGATAGTAAAAAGTTAATTAAAAACGAAAAAGAACCTTTCAATTGTCTGATAGTTTTTATAGTATCTTAATTATATACAGAGTAAATTTATCAAGCTTTAAGCTTGTTCTGTGCGATGAATGCGCTACAATCACTCATTGTCGATTTAAGCTGTGGATTGAGAACAATGGAAACGCCATTATTGATTCAATGAGTTTAATATGAGGAAACAAACATAAATACACATTTATTTATTTGCTGAAATCGTTCCTCGTTTCGTTTTTCCACCCTTTATGTAATGTTATGAAGATGCAATAAGGTAAGATAATATATCCAATGATATATTATTATCTTACCCTATTGCAGAAGAGAATTTAGTTCTAGGTGTTTCTGACTGACTTTTTGAAGACGTTGAAAAGATTGAATTTATTAAACGTAAAATATACTTACCTTAGCAGTAAAAAAGGTTTATGTTTCAAAATCAAAATAAATATAATGATGATCACATTGCTTCCGTACCTAATTCGACAAATTATTTGTAGTATATACCCTGTAAACTATTTAGGAGTAAACCTAAAATGTACACACATTATAGCAATCTTTCTTCGTGAGCCAAATAAAAATGTATTTATCTAACTTATTTCGCAATTGGTCAAAACAAGAAGCTGTGTGCAACGAGCCACGTAACAATCGGACAATCATAGCCACTTGTTCACTGGTCCGTTAATTTCGATGCTTTCTTATTCGATAACACATCTGCGTTATTTATTCTTTGCGATTGTAAGTACTATCACGTAGAGAATTAGATTTTAATAAGCTTTCTAGATTGTTAGAGTTTCTGTTAGTATTGAACAAATATAAGTGTTTCAATTGGAAACATGAGTTCTTAAAATATTAAGAGAAATGTTCCGTACGAGATATTATGGTACTTATTGTTGTAAATCGCACTCCAATGCTTTCTCTTTAACTTACTATATTTTGGTCTGCATTTCTTGAAACACTGAACTTAAAACGATGATACTTGCTACTGGAAATTCAAGTCACATTAATATGATTAATTGTATAGGCAAATGGCATCGTCAAATACACATATACATTTTGTACCTATGTTTTTTAAGCCCCATCTGATATTATGTACACATAAAACTTTTTCAAACATACTTTACCAAATTACGAACTCAATTTATACAGTCATATACGTAATTTACCTATACCTTTATTAAGGTCAATAGAAAGCTATTTTTTTTCTCTACCCAGTTCACCTATCTTACTTCCCAAGAGAAACCATTTTTGCGTCTCATTAAGGCATCGGCCAACGAGTTTTTCTTTATCATCTCGGTCACAGAGTAACTTGTATAACGATTCTTGTTGTTCAATTGTCCCTTGTGCCTATTTAGAGTATGATTTTGTTTGCGGCTTGAGGCTGTGTACTTGTTTATCTTTTAATTTGATTTTTGCGTAGCATTTTTATTATTTAAACCCATTTTCTAAAAATTCATGTACTTTGTTGGTTACTTTATATTAGCGACACTTCAACTATAGGTACTTTAAATCGAAATTTCTATTGATTATTTCTATTTTAATAACAGCCCAGCTATTTGATTCTAGTGTTCCTGATAAGTTATAGAACACTAATTAAGTAATCCAGTACCTACCCCTAAAGCTCCAAAAGACAATAACATAAAAATTATTATTCCAAACTATAATCAACTTATACAATAAATAATTTCATCGAAATAAATCTCCGCACAAACAATTTTCGTAAAAACAATCGCACGAATATAATGAGTTAATCTGTTAAATAAAACAAAGCGAGACAAACAGGCTCAATTAACTTATATCGATGTATCGATACATCGATATATCGATACATTCGTAAATATCGAATTTACTGTATCCGATTACACAGCAATTCACTCTGATGCGGTGCGAATTTTCATCACACTTGCTTTATTTGATAGTTAAATGTACGTACAGATATAACGATTTTCATATATATACCTATAGTACAAGCTCTTCGCCCAGGTTTTGGCTACGAAATATGTAGCGTAGGTCACGAAGTAATAATACAGCTACTAGTGATTTTAATTTAATTAACTATAATACTTTTTCCCATAACATAGTTACATGTACAGTTTTTTAAATTACATTTACAGGCTTTTTAGGTGTGGAAAGCTGGTGAAAAATAGTTTTATTAATTACGTCATCAATTTAAAAGCTATCAAAAATTTTCTCTTTATTAATAACCACCTCATAGTATAAGCCAAGATAATTAATTTATTAAATTTATATTTGTTCATTTATAATGTTTACTAGACAAACTAAACCCTATTTATTTTAAAGCGCTCTCAATTCCTCTAAAAAGAACGTTAGACATTTAATTCATTAATGAAAGAAAAACTAGAATGTTCCAAGTACGATACAATCACGTCTGTTCGTACAATTATTGGCCAATAACTAACGTGAAAACTGATTTGTATGTATTTCATTACTTACTGTGACTAATATGAGTAAAATGTATTGGAGCTCCAATGTTTGTAAGCTGATACCTTTGACAGGATTGATTGAATATATTTGAAATCGGGTGTCTCTATGGACTCTATGTTTAAAGTTCAAATACAGGCACAGGGCTTTTAATTTAGATGTAATAAATCAACTGTGAAGGCAAATTTGTTCATAAATAAAATTATTATATTTCGTTATTGAATTTTTGACGATGCTCAATAATGAAATAGATTACAACATACTTGAGAAGTTTTTAAGGAATGTAAAAAATTCGATCACGACGGAATTCGAATCCGCGTCTCTCGCCTTACCTTTTTTCTGATCTTTCAAATGTCTAATTTATAAAGCAAAAAACTAAATATCAGATTAGCCACTTCCAAACTTATAGTACCCTACATTTAAACATAAAAAATTAAATTTATCTACTGAAATCAGTTTATAAAGGTCCGTAGATAATTCTTAATTTATTAAATTAGTATCTAAACCATCCCAAATTACTTTGACAGCTAGAATCCTAAGCAGTAATTCAGTAATAGCCAGAGGTCTCCAACTATCAGTGTCTGAGTAAGTCATGAATAATGCAGGCCATAATGTGGGCGGATTGGCTGTTTGTCAGTTTGTCTCTCTGTAACCGCCATTAGTTGTTAACTGTATGATTTACCGGAACTGACGTTATGCGGTAATGATGAATATGTGTCAATTATTTATGATAATGTAAATAATTATGGTCCTACCACAAAAAAATTTAAACACAGTCTAACTGGGATCTACCTGGGATCTGTCACTTTAATAGTTGTCTATGTGAAATACGATAAAACCAGATTAAAGAGAACCCACGCTTAAAGTTAAACCCTGTCTAAAGTTTTTTGTGGTAAGACAGTTATTGTTCTATATTTTCGTTGTTATTTAGTGTGCTCCAGATAGCACGTTTTCCAACGGCCACGTGTTACTTTGATATTATTAATAAGCAATTAATCACAACATTTTATACATGCTTTGAAGTTTGTTTTGGGAAACTACTTCGTCTATGTTATAGGAATAATGTGATTGCATCAAAAATGTATTTGATAAATGTATGAGTACCTATAACTATTTATTTTGTTCGTATAAAGTTTTATAAAGTAGTTAAAGTATTTACTATAACAAAGATATTATTATAAAAAGTAAATTTTATTTTTAGAATAGGAGTAACTTTGTAATTTGCTATGTAGTATAATGTAGCTATGGTAGAATATATTAAACAAGCCTACAAAAAGAAAAACTGAACTGACAAAAGAATTGCAGTAATTACGTAAATTGTCAAGATAATGATGGTAATTGTTAGCTAGCGTAGGTGCAGTTAGCCTAATAACGTAGGCAAAGTGCATATGTGATGAACTTTTAAATAGGTTTAAAGAATTCTTAACATAAAGCTGTTTTCTTACTGAAATGAAGTTTAATGTGTTATAATATTATGTACTTGACCTCATTTGGGATAATTTAAATCGAGCAAGCATTTTAAAAATGAAGTTTATTAGTACGTTAATGATACGATTATATTGTACGTGATATGGTGGTTATTATTATTTGTTAGTTTATTTATTAGTTCTTAAAGTTATCTATACTAATATTATAAAGAGGAAAGGTTTGTATGTATGTATGTATGAATGGTTTTCACGCATAAACTACTTTACCGATTTTGATGAAATTTGGCACAGATGATCTTTTAGACCCTGAGAAAGAACATAGGCTACCTTTTATTGTGAAATATGTACCACGGGCGAAGCCGGGGCGGACCGCTAGTTTAATATAAAATATATAATTCCTCAAGGAAAAATACCGTAAATGTCGCTATAGCCCTATAACCTAAACAAATACAAACAGACAGAACAGCAAATAATTACGTTGTCCCATCCTTTAATATTATAGAGACATTAAAAGACTTTAAAGTTGGCCAAACTCCATTAATGAATATAATTCTCTAAAATTACATTCCACCATTTTGAAGATTAAGTCGCTCCCTAACAAATGGCCGACGATCTATGACCCGAGAATATAATAAAAGTCTATTTCGATTAATACAGGGCTGGATTTGAATGGTAATTACCAGATTTATTAAATAAGTTTCATACGGTAAACAGTATTTCGTATTTATAAGACAAAATGAGTTAATGTACATGACGTGTTCATTTTTGAAGTTTTTGTAAAATATTATTAGACATATTTTATTTACAATCCGCCAATCTTAATTCGTTTATGAGTAAAACAATTAATGAAGTCGAAAGCTGACTAAAATTGCTCTAATGCTTCCTTCATTCTTTGATTATACATGATATTATAAGTACATGATATAGTACATTATACATGGTATAGGGACTCTTTTATTTTTTTTTTAAATATAAATTAAATGAAACATAAAGCCGAATAATTAATTAAATATTTGCTTATCACAATACGCCTCTGCGTTACAACAGTCATCAACACGAAGGCGAGTAAAGGCAAGTTGAGAGGAATACACGAACCAACCTCGTTTCTAATTGCTGTTAAAAAGGTTCGATTCTGCTTAATGAAATTATTTAACCCTATTGAGAGGGCGATTACGCATCAAATTGACTCGGAAGGAACTCATTCTTTAGAGGATTACGTTGATGACGTCATTCGTTTGGGACAAAGGAATGGATCTTTGGAACGGGCGTTTGATGTCACTGGTTCATCCATTGTTGTTACTAATATTGTTTGATAATTATTATTTATTATGGCAGATATGAATAAATTACTTCATTAATTATTACGTAACCACACATAATAACATAATACATCTGTTTGTTGCATTTCAGGTGTATCAATGATTGAGCATTTAGCCAAGCATACAAATCCATATTATTTAACATGGCTTCATATCATAAAAACTTCTACATACGATAATTATTAGAGAACGATATTCACAATGAATTAATATTCTTTTTTTATTTCAGATGTAGCAGCCAACACAAGCACGCAGCAGCGTGTCAATCTGATGCGACAATGGAGAGAAGAGAGGAGCATCGTCACTGCAGCATAGCGAAGCAGACCATTTTAACAACCCACCCTAGCGGTCTGCAAACCAGAGTGTCAGTAGAACTAGCCAACTTCGACGCGCTATGCCTTCACTCAGAATGCAAGAAAAAACAGTGGGACAGTCCTTTTCTGCATAGACGGGGCATTTTAGGTGGCGTTTCTGGTCACAATACCCCTATTTTGGGCAGACGAAGTGACGCTGTAAACGAAGGGAGACTGTCTCAACAATGTACACCAGTTATGAAAAGGCGGGAGGTAGACAGCCCCGGTGGTTCCCCTCTTCCGATGAGGCGGGAAATGGATGAAGACATCTGTGAGGTGGACAACAGTGTCATCAGTGGCTGGTTGAAATTCCGGGATAACAAGCGGGTGAGCTTAATTTATAAGCTTCTATAGAATTAAAATAGACTTGAGATTTATAGTAGGAATTCTATTTGAGCTAAGGTTTGTGGTATGTAGACGGTTGGCTGTGGAAAGACAATTGTGGTATTGCTAGGAATTTCCAGGATTTGTTGATCAACAGAGGGTATTGTTAATTGAATTCTTATTGTTTATTGTTCATATTATTGTGGTCTGCCTGCTGCTATTATTATGACCAGTATTTTTCCAAATCAACGAAATAATATCGTCTAACATAATATAAGATCGCTATAAAAAACAGGGAGGTAAGTTCATAATTGGCGGAATAATCCATAAATCAAGCATGAAAAACATTAACCGAAAATGTCTACATCGATCATTCAAATTAATAATCCCATTACTGAAACCATATTAGTTACAGCTATGACAATAATTACCCACTACACTTGTTCCGGTAATATAACTTTACACGAATACCACTTTTACAGTCCATAACGAGAGCACTGTAAAGGTGTAAAATTTGAAGTATACATGTAACTAGACGGGGTCATGTTATCTTGGTGTTCGAAGGAGTTTACTCGATATCCAGGATAAAGTGGCCCTTCGGTTAACATGGCAAAGTATTAGAACTGGAGGGTGTGACGAGAGGCATAGTGCGGTGCAACTGGGCTAAGGGCTTTTCACCTTGTGAGTGATGTGCATGATGTTTATCGATATTTTATATTTATTGGTTTGTGCGATGTTTATGACCGTGAATTATTATCAATTATGGGTGATACTGTGTAAATGTTAAAAAAATATCATTTTATTTATTAGACAAATAAGTGAGGTGATGGCTTCATGGTTCACTCGATATATTTAGGTAATAGACTGGGGTAGAAGCCTTCAAAAATAATATAAAGATAAAAAAAATCGCAGTCGGATGAAAACCATTAGAAAAGGAGGGGAATATGATGAAAATAAAAGGAAAAATAAATTACGGTCAATCCGAGATCGGGAAGTGGGAGGGGGGAGCTTTTAAGAGAAAAAAATGGTTTCTCTTGATTTCCGACAAAACTACAAGTCCTACGGAAAAGTGTTCAATGGCAAAGTTGTAGGTAATTAAAAGTTCTAAAACTTTTGTATTCACAATTTTTTCACATAACCTCAAACTTTAGGTGAAAAATTCAAAAAACCAAGTTTTTGGTTTTTTATTTTTATCTACTTCAACATTTATTTTTTTTCTACGAAATTTGGTGGAAACTTAGTTTATTATGTCTCAAATACACTGTAATTTATTTGATTGAAAATATTTATTTTTTCACCTTATTTTGAATTAATACCAAAAAAAACAACCTAATTTTCAATCGAAAAGTCACCCGTCAAAATGTCAGCTTTTGTCTAAAACTTGGGGAGCCTTTTATTCATTGAAATCTCTACATTCATATGGTGTAAAAAAAAATAAACACCACCATAGTAAATGTTCTCAGGAAATGCATACAAACAGTGTGATAATGAGCTTTTACTAAATCAGGCACACTTCTCGAACTCTATATCTTCTCTTGTATCGGCTTTTCGGTAATATTTCAAAAGAAAAATAATTATCTGTTCTAAGTTTAATATTTTACAGCATATTCAAAAGCAAAATGACGTCGAAAAAAACATTTCAGGTAGTTCGAGAAGTGTGCCTGATTTAGTAAAAGCTAATTTTCACACTGTTTGTATGTATTTTCTGAGAACATTTACTATGGTGGTGTTTATTTTTTTTACACCATATGAAATTAGAGATTTCAATGAATAAAAGGCACTCCAAGTTTTTGAAAAAAGCTGATATTTTGACGGGTGACTTTTCAATTGAAAATTAGGTTGTTTTTTTGGTATTCATTCAAAATAAGGCGAAAAAATAAATATTTTCAATCAAATAAATTACAGTGTATTTGGGACATAATAAAGTAGGTTTTCACCAAATTTCGTAGAAAAACAATAAATTTTGAAGTAGATAGAGAGTAGTTTTGGGGTACATTGTTGCTCGCGTCCGTAGGCTTTGACTCTAGATTCCCTACACGTGTACCCTGGGTAGTGCCAAATGAGCAACCAACTGGTGGGAGACTTCGGTCGTGGCTCGCAACCACCCACCGGATAGAGACGTGCCGCCAAGCGGTTTCGTGTTCCGGCATGAGTTCCGGTGTAGCCATCTCGGGGGTTGGGTCTGGTTAGTTGTTTAGTGAGCTACGGTTCTATGAAGCGGCGTTATTGGTGTGCCGGGTGCCTAGCTTTGGAGGGTAGCGGGATCCGTAGCACGGTTGACCGCTGGCCGACCGTTAGTTGTAGGGGGCCCAAGTAATAGGAGAGCCACCTGTGAAAGGCTGCCCCGCCGCTTTCGAAAAATCCCAGTTTTGCTCCATCGTGCCGGTTGGCGACCGGACGGGAGGACCCGATGGCGATAACTGGGGGGGTATGGGCGTCCCCGCAGTCTCCAAGCTAGCCCCCCATCAGCACACCTTTAATGTTTGCTTCGACTAACCTACTCACTAAACCTCGATCAACTTCCAATTTCCCTGTCTATTCACTCCACATTTTAAAAAGAAATGAAAAGTTCAAAAAGGAAAAGAAAGTTTCTACAGCGGTTGCACTTCCTCCCCTTTAAAGTGCACCATACTAACATTCGTGGTTTGCACTCAAATCTCGACCCTGTCCACCACCACCTGGAGACAGAAAAGCCGCATTTACTTTTTCTTACCGAAACCCAGATTAAACCACCTTCTGACACGGCATACCTTGATTATCCAGGGTATGTCCTGGAACATAATTTTCATCCAAAAGCCGGTGTCTGTGCTTATATATCCGACAAGATCTGCTATAAACGTCTTCGTCATTTCGACAATCCTGATTTCTCCGTTCTTTGGCTTCTTGCCGACATCGGTGTTGATAAGATAGTATATGCCATTGTTTATCGCTCCCATACTTCAGACCAGGGCATCACCAAATTCTTCCAATATCTCAGTGTAGCCGCTGACTCCGTTCAAAAGAAATTTCCATCTGCTCAGCTTGTTCTTTTAGGGGATTTTAATGCCTGTCATCAAGACTGGCTGTTTCCCTTTAAGAAAACCGACCATGCTGGCAGAGATGCCTACAATCTGGCTTTATCCCTTAATCTCACACAACTCGTC
>CAJQZN010040393.1:0-55281 GCA_907164685.1 Colias eurytheme
ATCTGAGTTACTCCCTAGTCGCGCCTAAAGAAGTTTTACTTCAAAAACTTATAAATGCGATTACAGCATTAATAAATTAGCATCCTTGCAACACTGGCCGAGGTCCAAATATCTACACAGGTCTGGAATGGCGCGTAAAACAATGGAGACCTGAATTTTTGGGGCATTATGAATGTAATATGGACCCTCTTCATAATGGGCAGTGTTGGCCCAACAAATGGTAATCGATGTTTGCCGCCAATACGGCGATTATAAATAAACATCTACGACCTCATAGACATTTGGGCCCTCTACACTATCATGATTGCCTCTACTCGCCCAACGCTGCCCATTGTGAACGAGAGCCCAATAAATAAGTGTTGATGGTAGCTTTTCTCTGTTATGTAATCTTATATAATAAAAATGAATCGCTAAATGCGTTGGTAAGTGCAAAACTCGAGAACGGCTGAACCAATTTCGTTAGTTCTTTTTTTATAACATTCCTTGAAGTACAAGGACGGTTCTTATGGAGAGAAAACGTAAACATGTACGAGCGAAGCCGGGGCAGACCGCTAGTATTATATAAAGTGTCGTAGCTTTTAGCTTTTACGAATGTGTAAAAATAATCCTTAAAGCGTATCGATATTCATGGTTACAATTCAGTTATCTTCAAGCATAAGTATGTATCAAATAAATTGTCCATATTTTTATGTAAATAACTAAATAAAGTATACGACTTATTTACAAACAACTTTCCGAGCGGAAAACTGTCTGGTTTTTGTATGGAAAATTTGGGTATTTTGGTGCTTCAACTGAAATATTCACAACATGTTGTTATTGGTTATACCTTTTGCTTAGAAGCCCAACATATTCTTTCCGTTTGGAAAATAGTTTGTGTCTATAGGAAATGTATGAAAATACTAGCGGTCCGCCCCGGCTTCGCCCGTGGTACATATTTACGTTTTCTCTACATAAAACCATTCTCGTACTTCAAGGAATATAATAAAAAAATAATTATCGAAATCGTTTCAGCCGTTCTCGAGTTATGCGCTTACCAACACATTTTGCGATTCATTTTTATATATAAGAAGATATCCACACTTAGTAGACGACAGAAGGAACCTTTGCAAATATGTAATACTGGAACTCAAATTTTTAAATATTAAATAACTCTTCTTCTAGAAGCACTTTTGTATTTTCATAACATTTCGGAAAGCAGTATCTACAGCGAAGTGCAGGCACGAATATCTATGGTTGCTCTTTTTAAACCATGTCAATTTTATATTTTACTAGCTAACCTGTTGTTCAGCTTTACTGTAATCATTTAGGGGGATGAAAAAATAGATGTTGTCCGATTCATAGTCCGAGAACCTACCCGATATGAAAAAAAAAAATGTGAGCCGTCATGGGACGCCTGGCAGATGTGAAACATCGTTCGGTTTACAAGTGAGCCTATAGATGTGTATAGCGTGGCGACCCGTCGCCATGGCAAGCGTCGCCACGTCAACAATTCGGTTTACAAGTGAGCCTATAGATGTTTCACATCAAAAAATAAATTTGAGAGAATTGGTAATCCGCGACAGGAAAATTTTATAACTTAGATTTTACTGGCTGAAAATGTATGGAATAAGGCAGCGCTTTTAAAATAAATACTAAACACAGATACGCTACCGAAAAGGCTACCAGAGCCCCGTATCAAATCCGTCCCTGCCTTCACTCAGTATCTTAGCTACTTTAATTAAAGTACAAAACGTGAGATTGTAATGTATGACTGGAAATTTAATTATTTGCTGTTTAAATTGGCCTCTGTTTGTTTGGGAGTGTTTATCTAATTATGTTATGGGAGACACATGAGGACGTATACTTGGTCTTTATGGACGCAGCTGCTGTTAACATTTATTGTTCTGTTAATAACATTTTGAATGAGTGTAGCGTTTCTGGTGCGAACTATATATTAAAGTTATGTGTGTATTTTAAAAGATTTGGTGGTAGTAATATTATATTGAGCAGGAGGTAATGTAGAATGAAAATGCAGAGCAAAGAATGTGGCTTTATCGTTGTGTTTTTAGTAATGTTTCATGTAGTTGAAGTGTGTAGGGAAAAAGCGAAATATTTAGGTAGTCTGATAGATGATACAGAAGTTATGAAATTTGTTAGTAAAATATAACAACAAGTAGTATATATTATATCATGATTATTGAATTCAACTTCAAGTCGGAATGCTGCAATTGATAATTCCCTAATTAAATTTCCTTATTAAATTTCCCAAAATAAATACCAAAGGAGGAAAGAAACAAACTGATTAAATAAGTTTATAACTGTGTAAGGTTTGTATTACGCTCAGTTGAGACGAGAATCTTCAATTTGGTCTCAAGTTACGTTTCCTGACTTAGCAGACACTTCAACAGGAGACATGATATTTATTTTATTGATTTTGATTGTACTATTTGTTATTGTCTTGTCATAATATAGGGTATATGTATTTATGATTTTGTATATTTATCATGTTATATTTTTAAATGATATTATAAATTATTACTCTAATACATCGGGATAAATATAAATAGCGTTTAAAAAGCTTTAAATTTATAAATTACTAGGTTTTTATTTGTAGCAAAATAACCCTGCAACTACTGGTTTTTCAGTATTTATTATATTATGTCAGTCCAATCCAGTTGATATAGAGTTAGTTTGAATCTTTACATCTACAAAATCACTGCTCCAATATTCAGTTACGATTAAATACTTGTAGTACGAGATCCCACAGCTTGATTATAAATAACAAGTGAACGAATAATATTTTCCGAAAAATCGATTAGAAAAAATTTAATTAAAAATGCTTGCGGCCAAATTTTAACTGCCAACCTCGTCGATATATATTCTCTTAATTATAAATATACATAAAGTTTTGGTTTTAGCAAAAAAAAATCAAGGTAATAATCCTGCTGTGGGATCTTAGACTATTGCATGTCATCACTTAGATCGAATGATCAATGATTTTCACTCTGATAACGTGAACAGATTTTTCCCTAAACTTTCATATTGTTTGCATTCTACACCCATCAAAAAGTTCTAACAAGATATTAAATTGATTGTTTTACAGCGTCAATGGGTGATTGATAGCTTTTTGAATACCACAAACTTACCACAAAATTGTTTCTTTGTGTCCTGTGCCTTCGATAAATTTGTCAAAGTATTTATAAGATTCGTTAAACGGAAAAGTTTCGTCGAGTTTAGAATTGTTCTAAGAATGTGTAATTAGGACAATTTTGTGCTCCTTTTCTTTTAAGTGTAATGTCACTGGCAGTTCTTGCAAAGTTTTAGTCTTTGTCTTTTTTAAATCGCACCTTATTTGTTTTGTTATTTAGTGAATAGTCAGGACATAAAAAAAACATTATAACTCGTTAAAAAAATTATATAATTACGAAAATATGTGTCCCTGTCTTTGTTACAATTTCATGGGCGAGATTATAAACCAATTTAGATAATTATTGATACATAACAGATCTAACCTCGAATAAAGTTCTTGTTTGTCTTGAAATGGTCTTGAACCTTAAGGGCTTGCAATTTGTATCGAAAATGATCTTCCCGCAATTAATATAATGTAGATGCAAATGATAGCATAGTATAAGTATCATTATACTGACAAAAACTAAGTACTTTAACCAATAATTTACACGATGCTTTTAGCCAAAGACATGCAACTTCTATCGACATTCGTGTATTCCCAGAGCTGAATATTTTCATAAAATGTACAATATGCGAATCGGAAAGGATAGTTTACATTGCATGCTACGGCGTAGATAGTTATCGGTCCATCGAGAGTGGACATGTGTTACACTGTTGTGTAACTGGCCTAATTCTAAGAAAACAATTTCATTTCTTTAGGCGCGTTGAGGGTAAAATTTCAAGGTCACGTCATGGTAATACCGTCGGCATAAGCTCATTTTTAGGATGAGCCCTTCAGAATGGCCAGCGTTGGGCGGGTACAGGCAATCACGATAGTGTAGAGGGCCTAAATGTCCATGATTGACCGTCGTCGTAGATGTTTATGTTGTAGTTGTTCATTATCTTCGTAATGGTGGCAAATGTCGACGATCATATTATGTTGGGCCAACGCTGCCCATTTTGAAGTGCCCATGAGAAGAATTTAATTTTTTTCATAAATTTTGTTTACATTATCAACATTATTGTGAATGAAAAATTGAAGACACAATTTATTATGTACAATATTCATAGTAAGAACGTGCATACAATAACTAGAAATAAACATTTATGAATGCGTATCTATGTAGTTGAATCAAATGCATTGTGCATGAGATTTTATAATGGTAGGTACAATAAACTGAGGTTTGTGATACTTGCATAAGCAAAATGTCGGAAAAACTGGTGTTATTTCACTGTACATTCACAATAGCTTTATTCAAGTAGAAACATAATTTTTATTCGCTATTTAATTTAATACGTGAAGTCCTGTGTCCCCTAGTGGGGTAAAAGGCAGATAAATTATGCATACATCTGTTTTACTGATCGATTTTCTTTAGGGACTAGTTGGTGATCATCCTTTTGTATCCTGTCAGACCGAGACATTTTCTTCGTCACCACCGGGAATCAACGTGACCCCTTTTCTAGGTAGGTTCTAGGTTCAAGCGTTAACCACTGCACCAAAGAGGCAGTCAATTTTATTAATACACCGTATCAAAATTAAAACTTTCAATAAAATAAATAACATCAATATATTTAACAGCGATGTATGCAATAATTTCAATAATGATATGTTATTTTTATTTCACAGAACATTCGACAGGTTCGTTACGGTGTAAATGAGGACAGCAGCGAACGCCCGTCGTTATAAATCCGCTCTAGGCAGCTCGTTACGGCCGTCTTATATATTGCAACCATATTGTAACCACCTGACTGTATAACCTTTAAGCTATTGTGAAATTATTTTGTATCATTCCATAATTTATTGGAATACTTAGAGCATATTTAAGTCCTGTTACGTAGAAAAGCTCTATATGTAGAGTGTTTGTTGTTTTATGGTGTGTTAGGAGCTCTAGAGATGGATGCAGTAGAGTCTGAGTGAAATTCTATATATTATTTAGAACTATATTTGTGGTTTAATGGTGAGTGTAAGAAGCTCTAGATATGGATGTAGAGTCTGAGTAAAGCTCTATATGTAGAGTTATATCTGTGTTATCTCTGAGTGTAAGGAGCTCTAGCGATAGATGTAGAGTCGATTAGTAGTAATTATGCGATGTGTTAGAATTTATGAAGTCTTATGTGGAGTTGTGAGCTGAGAATAGAGCTATATATATTAGTAAATGCGTTGTATAGCTATATGTGTGGTATTTATATTGTGTGCCTGGATTAGTCATGTAATTTTAATGTATTTAGAATGGTTTGAATAAACGTTATATTAATTTATCATGTGTATTTATTATTCAATGCATGATCGATATACCTACGTATATTATTTATATTCTATATATATTACAAGCATATGCATCACCTGAGTATTACATAACATTTAAGCCATTACAGGCACTGAATATCGAAGTACCTAGTGTTTCTGTGAGAAGAGCTTTATATGTCAGTCGATGTAGAGCCATATTTGTGGTATTATTTTGTCTTTAAGAGCTTTATCAGTAGATATAGTCACTCGTAAATAATAATATGTATAATATGTTTGTATAAGTATGTGTATGTGTTCCTCTAATGTAAATAAAAGTTACGCGATCCCTAGTGGCTTATGGTATAGATGTAATTCAGACGTGTTTCACTGATTGATTTTCTTTAAGGGCAGGCAGTCGATCAGTCTTCTGGGCCCGGCCATGTCGTTAATTTTGTCGGCCTTTTCCGGACCCGTGATGTTTCAAGATGAACTTTGAATTGTCTTTGGAAAAATGTTTGTGATTATTTTGTGCACTCACGCCTGTGTGTAATACGTATGCAACCACTATGCAACTATATTATCTACTAGCTTTGACACGTATCAATATTGAAATTGATATTTATTCTTTTATGGCATTCAAATGCTTTATAAATATAAATTTATAAAGAATAGAAAAAATTCGATCACGAGGCGGGACTCGAACTCGCATCCTTTCGCGCTATTCCGGGGCGGATGCCTGACCAATTCAGCCACTCGTGACCCGCCAGAGCAATCGAATTTATTCTATTCTTTCAGTTTTATGTGTCTATCTAATTTATGTCTCTCCGGAATGGAATAAGAAATACGTATCAATATTGTTTAAAAGCGTGTATTTATGAAGCTAATATATCATGTGCATAAGCTAAGAAAGAATAATAAGCATACATCCGTATATTCTTGTGGAATCAAATCAAATATATTTTCTTTAGCGAACATAACATTAGTAGGATTAGCCATGATAGCTTCCCATGAGAATGAGATGTTTCACCGAGGTAGAAAGTAGCCTATGTCACTGTCATAAAATCATAAACAACCCGCTCTGTTGCACGTAAAATTGAGATAAACAAACAAACACAATTTTGCTAAACAATTGACAATATCAGTAAGGATTGTGACAAATCGATATTACCAGTTTCAATGACAAAAACATCCAAATCATAACTAAGGAAGTACCTTACTTGTCAGCAAAAGATAACACAGGGCTCGTTAATACAAATCACGAACCAACTGCCGACTGATGCTGTTACAAAACTTACCCTTACCTCAACCCTTGTCATTCTTAACAATCATGATTTGATGCGAATTAGGGTGCCAAGTTTGTGAGCTACTTATAGTACATACCAAGAGGTTAATTGTAAAATGATTACTATAAATTCACGTGTTGAAACTAGGAATAGTAGATATGTTTTGTGTGATGAATAGTCTGTACTAGTTTTATGAATCTGACAGTGTATATTGGAGTGT
Source organism: Colias eurytheme (assembly GCA_907164685.1). Taxonomy (NCBI): domain Eukaryota; kingdom Metazoa; phylum Arthropoda; class Insecta; order Lepidoptera; family Pieridae; genus Colias; species Colias eurytheme. Next base: position 6,878 of record CAJQZN010040393.1, read on the forward strand.
AATTCAGCACCATTTGATATCTTTTAACAGATATACACTAACAGGATGCCAGGTAGGATGGCATAAATAAACTCTAAGGAAATAATAGTAGTTAAAGGGGGTGAATACAGGGATAAAAATGTAAACAATCGCAATTTATAAAAAGGTAAGCGTGTGAGAATGTTCATTATTCAGTCAGAAACATCCATAGATCCTGCTTGAAATGTTTGTTTTATCTTCATAAGCACATAGTGAGTGTGAGTCTCTTTTATAATATATACGTGAAGTGAATATGACGTGAATACCACGTGAAGTTGCAGCTAAACTCGAAAAAAAGCTCAAAAATGATCATCATAAATCTCTCGGTCATGTTATTTAATATACTGTTATTAATTTCGGATCAGTGATGTATGGCGTCATTTGAACGGTGGCCAGCAACCAGTGTGAGAACAATGACTGTTATATGTGCTTCTATGGAGTGATAGTTAGTGCAGACTATATATTTTATATACAGGGTGTCCCACTATTGGTATACTAAGCTTAAAGGAGGTTATAGTTTTGCATACGCTGAGTACGTAAAAAAATACTTATAAAATTCCAGACGCAGTATTTTTTTCAAATAGAATATTTGAACAATTGAACTATAACAAGCAACCAACCCAGCTTTGCTACAGTCTTATATTTTATACATATTATGACTTTCTATCCTTATATTATGATGTTAACTACTTATATAGAAAATATGAATCGAGAATTAAATTTAAAGGACTTTAAACAATTACGTAATGTCTTGAGTTTATTATATTCATATTTTATTTAAGAATGTGAACTAAATACGTATTTTATTGTTGTGCAATAAAAATTAAATGCTATCTCGTATTCGTACACAAATTTATTTGGTAAATAAAGGCTCATTGGTTTATTTTTTCCGGTTTATCCACTCAAGTAAAATAAGCATGTCAGCCTGTCAATATGAAAAATATTATAATACTTTAACGTGGATTCCGACTGTTCCTTAAATTAAAAATATTTTTTAGTCTATTCGACGTAACGTTTTGTATTCTTTAATTTTTATGTACAAACATTTTTATGTAACTAAAGCGATCTAAGAATGTTAAAGAAATATAAGTTTTCTATTTAAACAATAATTTTAAGGAGGATTTTATGAAATAGCATTATTTTGGTATTTTATATTACGTATAGTAAAAAATGCTAATGAAACTGTAGGCACACTGTAGGTAAATCACGTATTTCAAAAAAAAAAAATTTTGCTCACAAATTGAATTCATAAATTGTAATAAATTCAGTATAAATTGTAATTAGTAATTTCGAATTGGGTACCCATGTCCCTGTGGCGCAGAGGATAGCGCGTTGGACTTCTAATCCAAAGGTCGTGGGTTCGATCCCCACCAGGGATGCATTCTATCATCTTTTTTACAATGAATGATATGTTTTTTCTTTCTTATTTTTAAATTTAAACTTTTATGCAATCTGACACATTGGCGTCGTCCAATTTTATATTGTGATAATTTTAATAGTTGTTAAAAAATATAAATTTAGAATTACTTTTCCAAAATTCAATATATTTATTTTTGGTTATGTCAGTCATATATGAATATAATTCACATTCTAATAAAACTGTGCATAAAACTCTTGCTCAATTAAAAAAAAAAAACTTTTTTAAATATTATTATGTTGAAACGACCATTTGAACCGTAGAAGGCTAGTACCGACTATTTCGCCGTTGCATAGCAATGCAGGTAGTAAATTCAATGTCATTGCTTCCAGAAATTTCCCTCGGGATTTCGGGAATCCGTCGGATTATGGCGTGTGCTTTTATGTTTTGATAGTGTGATAATGTTCGCTGTAGGTATACGTGAAATGTTTTTCGTGTTTTCCTGATTCTTTAGAGTCACCCTATCGCTCGGTAGAATTTCAAGATACTAGGTGTTCAAGTTTTGGTTGAAAGGAAACAAGTTTTGGTTGTTTCACAACTGTTAAAAATCATGTCAATACGTTGCACTATTTTGGTAGATAATGATTCAAAGAAAAAATAAAACACATGGGTTTGCTTGTTACACAAGTTTTATTGTTAAATTGGCATAATTTAGAATACCTAATTAAATGACATTTCAACATCAACATGTATTAACAACACAAGAAAATAGAGGTTCCCTTATTAATGCAGCACAAAGAAAATGAAAATACATCGCACTGCACTCATACAAAACACTACAAAAGCTTTGATCATCTCAATAATATATTGCTTAATATCCTGCATAAATCCGAACAGTCTATAAAACAAGTCCGTATTAGAATGAATACGTATAAAATACGTTTTAAAACACTGTAAATAGCTCACTCAAGCTACAATAGCGTAATACTTTAAAAAATAACACAATAATGTATTCCTTCATGAAATACGCGAAAGAAATGAATATAAATTTGCCAGAAGCGGCTTTTTATCGTCGGGGACCTCCTCAAATGTTATTTAATGTTATGACGTGTCATATCCAGCTGATGTCGTTCGTTATCCCGTTTAGTTGCTTTTTGGAGATCCGCGAAATAATATTTTGAAAGAAGAAAGAACGAAATAACATTTATGTCTTTTAAAGACAAAAACAAAGGGCGAAGGGTTATTGCCGGTAATAACGATTGCTGAACTTACAAGGATGTGAAATTATTAGGAAGTTTCTTCAATGTTAATAAATGAAGGAATTAAACAATGTCATTCTAACAATTTAAATCAGCATCTCTGAAGCATTTTGCTCAGACCGTTTTGCAACTTTCACGCTCAAGAAAGACATGTAGAGGTAAATATAAAACATACATACACATTAAAGTTACACTCATATATACGTAATAATATATTATAAAACCATTTTTTTTCTTATTTTGATATATTATGTATTTTTTTTTGTTTTATTAGATACAAAGATTTAATTAAATCCCTCCGTTTAAAATGGATTAGGGTTTAGACGAAATTATTACCTATATTAACAAATATAAAAAAAATGGTAAAGTCTAGAAATCTCTATATCCAGGTAATATACGAGCGTCGTCAATTGCAATGTTTCCATTTGGAGTGTTGTGTAGCAGTGTGTACAAACAAAGAAATAACTTTGGATTATATTCGCTAAGAGAATGCCGCTTTAAATATACTACTGTTAACATGCGGTTTCGCTCGTGTGTTCTTTGAGCTTGAGAAATTTTCTGTGCATATCTATAAGTCTGAGAATCGGCCAACATCTATTTTTCATATGTACCACGGGCGAAGCCGGGGCGGACCGCTAGTAATTTATAAATGACTATTTCGAAATAATTAATATTTAATATTTTATTTTAATCAATAAAATATATAATATATAAATGGGATGCATGCTAATTTGATAAAGGAAGCGAACCGAGAGATACAAATGTGTGTAGAAAACAAATTTTGTTTCATATGCCAGTTTTTGTTTTCGTTTTCTAAGCGGTAACATTGTTATTATTAATACTTTCATAACACCGTGCATTGGCGCCATATCGGAATGACGTGGCGGCTTACGTCAAATGTCACTTTGACAGCTTCTATAGGAAATTGATGCGGAGTTTTGAGGAAGGTATTATGAGGAAAAAATGCAAATTAAATACAGGGATGTCGCATGTGATGACAATACGTTATTTATGAGATTTTTCTATTATTAAAATACGATACAGGTACAAAATTAATGGCTCTAGATGCAATTAAAAGTAATTTTAGCAATTAATGATCCAATTGTTGTTTATCTCCTTATGAACTATTATTTGAATCCAGTACCTAATGTCTGAGAACATGTGAAATTCAGAAAATTTCCTCGAAGCCTTAGTTCTTTATTTAATAGTTAAACCGAAACAAGGACAGCATAACCTATCACGGCGCGAAAAAAATATTACTACAAACATAAAACTATATTCAGAAAAGCATAAATAATGGCTGCAAAAGTGTGCCTTCAGCTAGTTTTTGTGTTGTCCGTGTGTAACAACCGTGGCTCGATATTTCTGCCCCATAAATCTATTGAATTGGCAGGTCTGACTTGTGCGTTGTCATGGCAACACCCGCGCTCTTAATGTGTTTACTAACGTGGTTTTTGGGGGTAATAAACTTGTAATAAAAGAGTATAGTGTTGTACTTTTCGTGTAAGGATTAGATTGGAAAACTGTACTAAAAGTAGTAATTTAAAACTTTTTATGGATTGGAAACGTGATTTATTTATAACTAGAGGTCCGCCCCGGCTTCGCCCGAGGTACATATTTCGCAATAAAAGGTAGCCTATGTCCTTTCTCGGGTATCAAAATATCTCCACACCAAATTTCATGCAAATTGGTTCAGTAGTTTAGGCGTGATTGAGTAACAGACAGACAGACAGAGTTACTTTCGCATTTATAATATTAGTATGGATCACAGGTATGGATGTTATTTAACCCGACGTTTCGAACACTTTACATTTATTTTTTTTATAGTTTGTGTTGGAATTTAAAGTCTGTTTTAATCTAAGAAATATACAAATTTATCAATTATGGCACATTTTATTTTATTGTAGGCTTGTTTTACATTAGGGACCATTGATTATTATTATAGTGGGTCATAAAAACCAACCGCCTTCTGTTTTAGAGAATTACATTACTTGATTAATTTTAATTATTACGAATTAATGACTGTAGCTTCAAAAGCAGTATTTTTTTAAATCAACATATGCACAGTACATACTTCATTAATACATAATATTAATAATGGTTAAAAATATTTATAAAATTAAGGCTGCAGTCTAGCAAAATTGCGTTTTCAACAAGTTATTTGACAATTTTTTCCCGGCTAATGAAATGATAAACTGAATTTTTTTTTCTTGTTTATCAATTAGTGTTATATACGCAATACGCGTGAATTTTTTCACATTTATAAAGTTACTTTATGTTACCTTAATCAGGCCTTCAAGATAAGTCTATTTCCCCCAAAGACATTTCGAGCTAAGTTTGTGCACTCACTACGTTGCAACCGATTACAATTTACACAATCTGATCAGCGCATTATTATCCTTATATAGTCGTTATTAACTGCTGAATACAATTGCCGAAAAACTTATGATTTTCTTAATTAGGACGTTATAAATTCATTAAATTTCCCATTTTTTGCCTTACAAAATCTATTGATAAATACTGCTAAAAGTTATTTTTTCCATTAATTTATTCGAGTTGGTTGAAGACCAATGAGTATTAATCCTTTAAAAAAATTTTTTTTTGAATTTTGATAATTCTTTAAATATTAAAAAAATATTTAAAATAATTAGGAAAAATCCTAGCGAATTTCTTTAGTCGCGCTCCTTGGGCCGGAGCGTTCTGACGTGTGCTCTACGTTCGATTTTCCTTCATACCGAAGTGAAAGTTGCTCTACTTCATTAAATTTAATATTTTTGTTAATTGATTATTTTTATCTTAGTTTTGTGCAAATATTCGTATTTTTAAACATTTGATTTCGATATGGAAAATAAACGAAAAAAATACGCGTGTAACTACTAGAAAAAAAAATTATCTTCGAACATAAAGTTAATGAAACCAAATAGATTGCAAAGGTGATTGGCAACAATTTCTTTATTTTACGGGGTGTCAGTAAAGGGATGTATATTTCTTTAAAACTAAAGTAAGCTCATAAATTTTCTTATAATATAATTTTTTTGAAGTTCCAAAAATGTTTATTTTTCGTTTGAGAAATACGAAATATAATATAAACTTGTATTGAGAACTTGAACTTCCCAAGTTCATCCGGGGAAATCCCCATACGGGGAAAATGATTTGTTTACTCCAAAATTGATCCGAGGTGTTTGAATTTTTTCTTCTAGTCATTTTCAACGTAGCGGCATGTTGTTTGATTATTAATTTTGTAACTTAAATACAGGATGTTGGTTTTATATTCTGATCTTACAGACGCGCTGACAAATTTAGTCCGCCATTTCTAGTTTAGTCTACCAACTCTAAGTACCAATATTAAAACGAATGGATTATCATCACATCATCAAAACTCAGATGTAATGGAAGATCACAATAACATAGAAAATTCAGTGGGTGTTGAGAACTAAACAAACAGAAGTAACAGAGACGCGAAGAATAAAAAAAGAGGACGAAAACGATAATTCGTTGATTTCCCTTTTCGACGTATTGTTAGGGTACATCACCAATCTGCAAAAAACAAAACTGATGATTCCCAATTGCTGATTAAAAATGAAAAACAAATAATCGACAACAGTGGTGAAAATTTGCTGATCACAATGAAACATCCTTCAGTGGTAGCAGATTTACTCATTTCAAATGTATCGGTGAACAGCGTAAAGGAGAGGATGACAGGAAAACATTATGAATGTGGATGGTGGATTGTATACAGGGTGTAATCGATAAGTATGTGCAGGCGGTTATGACGTTATTATTGCAGGTATCAAAAAACTTAAAACTGATATCGAAATTACTTTACCTAATGAGCAAAATGGCAAAATTAAAAGTATAACGAGAAATATCTAAAAAATTTACTTTATACACTCCCATATCAAAAAGGGAAAATGGGACTAGTAGAAGTTAAATGTCTAATTCCGACAAAAGACATGAATGCGGAAGATGCGGTTAAAAAAAAATTTAATATTTGAAATACAATGCAAAAAATAACACTTTTGTCATAGATAAGAATCATGACTATTTTTCTAAATTCAGGGACAACTAAACGTTGCAGAAGCAGAAGTCTGCTTATTTGCTGTTTGGACTGGAGTGAATAATTCGTTAAAAATAGAATATATAAAAAAGTATGTAACGTTTAGGCAAAATAAAATGATGGACCATTATCAAGATTTTACATAAATTGCCTACTGTCAGAATTGATTGATTCGAGACTTCAGCATTCGATGCCCATCAAGGACCCATCCTATATCATTCAAGCGATTGAAAAAAAAAGAGATAAATCCAGTGCAACCGATAAAGCATCAGAATGCTAGCAAAAGATTTATTAGGTTTATCAATATAAATCTATATATTACACATAATATAATAAATCTGTAGAAGACGCGAAGACTGACATCCGCGCGGACGGAGTCGCGGGCGGAAGCTAGTCAGAAATAAATATCTTTTGTTTTCATTTGCGTATTTTTCTATTTTATAATTTTTTAACACAAACATTACATTTTTTTTATTATATACAAAATTTGTTTATCCGTTTTATTAGTTAAACTGAACAACTTTCACTAAGAAACTTAGGTCGAAAAAAATGTATAGAGTTATGCAATATGCATTTTGTATGGAAAGCTTATTTTTTTTATATTTCGTCCAAATTTCTTTGTAAAAGTTGATCAGTTATATAAACATGAAGTTGAAGATATCAATAGAAAGTATTCGCAAATTTTGTGTACCGATAAAAAAAAATCACCCGGTGTAATTTTCACGAAAATTGTTTCAAATTGTCATTTTTGGTACTTATTACGAACAGAGGCGGCTCGCCCTAAGGAGCGCTGGTGCAGTGAACTCCCATAAATAATTATAATAAAATCATACTCCTTAATTTAATTATTAACATTAATTATTACTATTTAAAATCAATCGTAATCTTTAAAACTACTGTTAATACCAATGAATATATCCATCATTCCATCATCCCATACACCTGTATAATACCTACTGTATTATGTAACGCGCGAAGCGGAGCGCTCACGATTGTGCTCCAATGAAAAAAGATTTAGTACATTTCCTAATACGAAATCCAATAGGAGTGAAAGAGAGGGTTTTGCCAGAGCCCTGCGCGTGAAACAAAAGATTTTCTATGGAAAAGAAGCAAAATTCGGAGCGCCGCACCCGCAAACGTTGCCGGTTCGTTTTTACCGCCCGGCAGGACAGCGATTGCGCGCGCGGCGCGATGTTGCCAGTTTCCACTTCTATAATATAAACAAACACTCGAGTCAACTTCAATGCACGCGCGCGATTCATGCAATTTTCTAATTAAAATTATAAAATACGTGTTGAAATAGCCTGTAGTTATCAGTATTACTTGTGAGTGTTAAAATGAACAATAATTATAATGTGGCGTTCATTAAAAAGTGTGTTAAAACGTTACAAATTCGGCTTGAATGTAAAGCTAATAAGGGACCGCCACGGCCTGAACTTGATCTTACGCAAAAATGTACGACAAAAACGAAAACATATACGCGTGTGTTTAAATCTGAACAATATGTGAAAACACCGTGGTTGTGTGGTTGTGATGAAAGCAACAAACTATTTTGTTTTCCGTGTCTTTTATTTAAAGCGGGCGCGGCCGGCGGAGGTGAGAGTGCTTGGACTGAAACGGGCGTTGACGACTTAGCTCATCTTTCAATCAAGATGAAAAAACATTCACAATCTCGGTACCATTTGTTGAATGAACTGCAATTGGCGTCTATCGGACGACAAGACATTCGTAAAGCACTAGATTCCGCGTAGGTACCGAAAGTCAATACGCGAGTTCAATGACCGTGTCGATGAAAACAGACATATTTTACGAAGGTTAATAGATTGTGTCGTATTTTGTGGTGCATTTCAAATTGCTTTATGGGGGCATGATGAGTCTTCGGAATCCCTGAATCCCGGAATCTATATATATTTTTTTTTAATAAATTGTACTGATTTACACCATGTATTTTCAGTGTTTTATTTCAAGTGAACACCCATAAAATTTTGTCACGAGCCGCCTCTGATTACGAATATTAAATTATGCATACGAATGATTTAATTTTTAAAAATTAAGTGGAGCAACTTTCCCTTAGTACATTTGTATTATTTACATATAGGATGACAGGATGCATTTGTTTGCACTACTAGACCAAGCCCTTAAAAATCAATAAAATATCTACGACTGAAGACACAACAGACTTAAAATAAGAATCATTAAAGTAATTATACTAAAAATAGTAATATTTAATATTACATTATAAATATATTGTATTTAACAATTTGTATGTGCAGGAAGGAAGTTTTTCTCTCAAAGAGACCCTCGACCCGGCTGCCCGCTTTTCTTGAATGCTTATGATCAGAAGGATGTGTTTTATATGAATAAACAAGTATGTGATTATAGATACGAATATCTAGGGTATAATTATTTTTATTATTGTTTGAATTGTGTACGATTGCTCGTACGAAAGATCCCATGCAAAGACATGATAGTTTATAAATATTGATATTTTTTTCTGAATGTTGTAAATTTTAATAGCATCTTGGCCCTTAACCCAATAGAAATAATAAATCAGTGAGCACATAAAGATGTAATTCCCCTCCATGCTTTTAAAAGTTCTGCATAAATTGTTTACAATTTGACATGATAATATATTGAAATATAACATTTATCTATATTACTGTATACTAAGGAGGATGCACCTACAATATATGCAGGATTCATTTAGTTTTGTATTTAAAATATTAAAAAAAAACCGAAATATTTTGTTCGGTGATCTCGCTAAAAAACGCACTCCAACAGTATTGAATCACAGACGTCTGCAACGATGCATCATCGCATACAGTGACATGCCATGCGATAACACGCCTTTTTCCCTTGAGATAGAGTCCATTTATTTCAATATCCAATCGAATTATATACTGCGTCTGTAAGTTGTAATTGTTTGTTATTAATGTATGACTGTTAATGGCAGGCTTTATCTTCTCCTTAAATATGAATGGGAGGTTTTATTTTATTTTTCTTTATGCTAATTTTATTTCGCGCCATTTTTAAATATAACGAACACTAATGTAATAAATGGGAATTGCTAGTGTTAAGTATGTTTATTTTTATTACTTTAGTATGAAAATGTTATTGTATTGTTTTTAAAACATGGTAATGTGTTCGCTGTTTATTTGCAAATACGAGTTGTGAATGTTTATTCGTTTGAGATATTATTCTATACACAGATACGTTATGTTACCGTTAAATATGATATACGTACATTTTATTATAGCAGAAGTAGGAATGTACAAATTCTTTTCCATAATTATTTTTTTTATTGTGTGATAGGGAAGCGCTTGACCACGATCTCGCCTGATGGTAAGCTGAGATGTGGCCTATCATGGAGCGCGCTTCCCTAGAAGGTACCCGTTCACTCTTCGCTTGAAGACCCCTATATTGTACTCGTCGGGGAACATATACTCAGGAAGCATGTTCCAGTCCCTCGCGGTTCGGATGAAGAATGTATATATATTTTCTAAATTAACTTTAAGTCTTTCTGCTCTACAAAAATGTATGAAAAAGATTTCATCAAATTATCTATACAGGTTAACCATGGCCTAGATCAGTCTTTCGTATACCTTCAAAGAATTTTCCATTGAATAGTCCTTACTTAGCATCCCGGAATAGCCATTAATTAGGTTTCCTTACGAATCAGAAGACCTAAATAAAAAGCCAAGACGGAACAATGGAAACAAAGAAGTTATGTCAAGACGAGGTGTGTGAGAGCAATTAGAGCGTGGAGCGCTCTCGCGACACTCCGCTTGACACTAATTAGACAAGGTATTTATTTGGGGGTTCCGTAGATCTTGGGTAGAGTAATGTGTGTTTTATGGCAAGTAAGAGTGATGTTAAGTGGTCTGTAACAAATGAATGGTGGCTTTTTATGGATTTGCATGGAACCAGAGATAATATTATAATATGTATTTAATGTAATTTTCTTGGGTACCGTGCGACAAAGCGCGGTTTATTATTGTGTATATCTCATAATATTGTGTCACTGAAATTTATGTATAAATGTTTTCTTAGTATTTTCGTTTGTTTGATTTTACTCTAGTTTACCTACCTACCTTCAGAAAATTAAGAAATTTTAAACATGACATCGTTGTTTTAAACTTAATTGAAAGAAACATGATATTTTTTGTTTTCAATTTTCAGTGAGCATTGTCACGGACAGACAGTTGTCATTTGTAATGGGAATATAATGCTTAAGTAAAAGTATTTCTAATTTTACGAAAAAAATGTAGTTATACATTTTTTTTTAATTTTTTAGATTAAGAACTCGGCTAACTTAATTGTGTTTTCATAAGGATCTCTAATTTAACCTAAAAACTCGGCTTATGTTTTTAGTCAGATTATAAATTTGTTCTCTGTAGAAATCGAACCGGTATTAACGGGTATAAATCTAAGTTATGACGATTGAAAAGTCCTATTGAATGGATAAATGTTCGAATTTGAGTATAAGTATTAAGTACAGGTACACTAAAAGCGAATTTTTCTTACGGTGCATTACATCAAACGAATATAGAGCTAGAGCAAGAGCAAGACTATTCCTTCTTGATCGTTTAGTGTAATTCAGTGTTGTTTAGTATTAGAACATTGCTTTAATAATGCTCTACGCCTGTTTAACACTAACAGAATTTGACATAGTGGGGTTAGAATGAGCATTCGCTCGTTTGATCTAGCACTGTTAGCAGATCACACTAAAACCACAGAGTTAAATATTCAGTACACTAAAAGCGAATTCTTCTTGCATGTAGTACAAAGTATTTTTGTAAATCCCGTACATGTCATCCCTGTTACCCTCAACCCTTGTCCCTTTCCGATTCATTACCCCATGTCCCTTAAAACGCTTACTAAGCACTTTGTATAAATAGACCAACTTGTAGGATAATTTATTTTATTTTGTCGGATGAGCCTAGCGTGTATAAAATATTAAAAGAGTGTATGTGTGTTATACAATACTAGCTATCCGCATGCGGCTTTGCCCGGTTTGTCAAAAACTTACAAAATTATATACTAAAACATATATACACAGGAATAGACAGATAGCGGGAAGCCACTTTGTTTTATACTATGTATAGTGATTATGTAATTATAGATATAGAAATAAAATTAATCAAAATTGGTTAAGTTCAAAAATTGAGCTTCGAAATAGCTATGTAATATTAATTAAGTAGTTCTAAATAAACAAAGCTTTACTCAACGTAAGCAAAAACTCACTTAAATATGCCTATTTTCAAATTTATATCGAAAGTAACACACAAGGTTCCATCTTCATATACCGATAATTTTCTACCTATGAAAATTGAATCAATGACATCCAGGGCAAAAGTGATTAACCAACTAATTCTAAAATACCTGGCTTTTCTTACTTGTTTTTAACGAGAGTATTATAATTTTAATTATTTTTCAACCAAAACAACGTCAATCCCAATTTTCTGTCCCATTCCATGACACACCTGCGTAAGGTCCCAACGGGGACGTTTGTCTAATTAATGGATACTCGAAGGCTAATTCAGAGCTTATTAAATGAAAACGAATTTCAGATTTGTGTACAAGAATTAACGTTTATTATGAGATGAGATTCTGATCTTTATTAATGTTGGATAATAGGAAGTTACTTCAAAATCGTTTTTTTTAATATTTATAGTAATTCTCTTTTTTATGAGACACAACTCTATCTACAAGATAGGAAAAAGTGAATAAATTATTTCCAAGTATACCTACTTTAATTGATACAAATTTCTCTACATTATATACTAGCTAGTAATCAAAGAGAACCCGCATAGTTTCCGCTCCCACGGGATATTCGGGACAAAATCTATCCTATGTCGTTTCTCAGTTCTTAAACTATCTTTGTACCTAATCTAAATCAGTTCAGGACTTAAAGATAAAGAAAAGACGGACGGACAGACAGAGTTTTACATTTATAATATTAGTAGGGTTCAACTTACAAAAAATATCTTCCCGGGAGAAGCCGGTCCGAGCAGATAGTTTTCAATATAGGAGACTATCTGGTTACGATTGTATAAAATTATTACAATAAAGAGCACACAGAAACCCTAAAAGGCACAATTATCATTTTAAAAGTCAGCACTCGTCGGAACTCAGAACATTTCAGGCAATTTGGCCAGCTGTGTAATTACTGGAACTTTAGTTTTTATTGAAATCTTCTCAATATAGCAGACTTAACTATGTTAGGTTTACATTGTCTCGCCGTGTGCCCAAGAGAACCGTTGTATTAAAATATAAGTTGGGTGTACTGCCTTATTAGTGCGAATTTAAGTTTCGAAGGTGAAAAAAAAAAAATACCTAAGATAATAATATAATATTGACTCGATAACGTCATGATGACGTATAATTTCTTTGCAAACTTCTTTTTCTTATCAACGCGATATAATACTAGTTAATAAAACAAAGTGAGAAAAACATCTTACACAATATTTTTTTGGAAATTTACAAAGTATTTGGATCCTACATCAACAATTACACGATAGAGACAGTTAATTGCGAAACTAAAATTTCATGGTTTTTAAATTAGGGATGTTTCCTTCACCTCTATACATAAAGCAAGCAAAAAAAATTACCACAGATTATAAATTTTACTGAAATATTCGTTCGAAATTCACATTCGCGTTATGACGTCATCTAAGTTTCGTAGTACACAGCCCGCCCCTTGCATACTAAACGAGTGCATCGACTTTCCGAATGTCCTCAAGACAACATGCAGAAATTAAATGTAAACTTTATATTTCACTCTTATTAAAGAAAAGTCTCTGAAAAGGTTCTTAGTTTAATATAGACTTACAATGTTGCTATATTATATTTTGTAAAATCCGTTTTTTAAGTATTACTATTTCGTGTATGTCTTTTACCAATGTTAAAGTGTAGGGAGTTGTTGTTTTTATTTTTGTGTAGTGTAGTGTATTTTTTTCGTATTTTTTTTTTATAGAAAAAAGGCCAATTTTGAGTTTATTTTTTGTTCAAAATCTGGAGTTTCCCATACCATAATATGTACTTTCAATAAAAGTACTTACGTAATATATTTCAACTGCTGTTGGTTTTTTGTTTTAGTTTTTCTATGCATTATGAATATAGTATACAATCTTACTTTTAATAAAAGCATTTCTATAAAATTCCCGCAAACAAATAATTAAAAATACTCACAAACAATTCTGTTTATTCAAAAACTAATCAAAGCTTGGAAAATATGCGCAACAATGGAAAAAAATGATTGGTAGACGGAATTCAGACCAATCAATTATTTTTTCATTCATTATTATTTAAAAAAAATTGGGTAATCATTTGTATAAATAGAAGGCTAGGAAGATAATGGTATTTTTCTGATTATTACCATGCCCCCGTACCATGACATCTCAAAGCAGTATTAATTCCAGTGTGTAAAAATGACAGCGCTATATAGATCGTCTAGCTCCATTACTTTTCCATACTGGAAATAATATTGCTATAGGACATCATGGTAATCCCCCTATATACTAGAGAGTCGTCGACTGCTCGAGCTGTCGCTACAAACCGCGCAGTTGACGGTTTGAAGGGGTCGCGACTGCTCGAGCAGTCCGTGTACGGCAGTGAATGAATGTCCTTAGTTCACCGCGCGGTCGCGGCTTCAAGCCGTCGGGTCTCAACTGCTTGAAGCGGTCCGTGTACGGCCCTAAGGATTTAAAAGTTTGGAAAATATCACACATTAATTACCTCTTTAAAAAATGTTAAATACATTATTAAAAATGGAGCAATAAATCATAAATATCCGCAGTATTGCTTTATGGTATACTCGAACAAAAACAATTATTGTACAATAAATTATAACACGGGCAAAAAAGCCAATAAAAATTTCGACGCTTTTCCGCAGAATTTTTCACGTTAATTGCTAACCCTTTGTTTAACTGTGTTTTGTTAAAGAACGAATGTCTATTCAAGCTTGACTTTGTTTAAATCCATACTAATATTATAAATGCGAATGTAACTCTGTCTGTCTGTCTGTTACTCAATCACGCCTAAACTAAAAGTAACTTATTAACCCATTGAGCCCCGAACGGCCCGATCGGACCACGACACAATAGATTTTCTATTGTGTCTGTGATTACGGGGCCTGAGTTATTCTAAATAACGAATACTAAATTACATAACGGCTGGACGTTATTTTTATGAATTACGTTTTTAAATTGCCTACAAGAAATCGATGCGTTGTTGCTAACTTTCTTATTTCATAACAACACAAGGTAAATTTTACAATTCACAGAAAAGCTTGTATTCTAAACACATATTGCAGATCACGTCCTGCGCAAAATATTAATCTACTATTAAACGCATAAAAAAGCCAATGGTATAATATACCTACCTATTAATAACTGTTGAGTACTTAATAGTTCGGTAAAACTTCAATTAACTACCAGGAATTCAGGGATCAGTATATCCCTATCCAATAGAAATACATTGAATTGCTGAAAGTTCAATAAAATTGGCGGACATGCAATTACCACACCAATAACAATTAAGGCCTGGCCGAGGTTACTAATTAAACGATCGGCCTAACTACCAATACAGCGATGGACACAGTTGGTCAACTAATCGCCGGATTAGTCGACGTCTTAATCTTCGAAATTGGAAAGTTCTTGAAGCTTCTGGAACCTTCTAGAACCTTCTAGATCAATCAGTGGAATAAAGGGACTTATGTACAATTAATTTAAAAAGTTTTAGTTACCTACTAATAATGAATAGAGTACTTATATATTTTTAATAAGTACATTTTTTTATACTATCCTACTATAATATCTATGCGAAAGTTTGTCAGGATGTATGTATGTTTGTTACTCTTCACGAAGAAGCTACAAATGAATCTTTACAGTAATATAGACGTATCAGAATAACACATGAGCTATAGAAATAACTGATTTTACCCGCGAACGAATCCGCGTGAAACAGCTAGTTAAAAATAAAGTATTAAAAAGTGTTGTTAATATAAGAACGACTTATATTAATAAACTAGCGGTCCGCCCCGGCTTCGCCCGTGGTACATATTTACGTTTTCTCTACATAAGAACCATCCTCGTACTTCAAGGAATATAATAGAAAAGAATAATCAAAATCGGTTCAGCCATTCACACGTGATGCCGTGACAACGCGAAACGGGTGCAGACCCGCCGCCTTTTTAATTTTTATAGCTCCCGCTGCGCAGCGCGTCGAACGCGGCAACTGATACACAAAAATAATCCTTATGGCATGATTCTGTATTCACGCGCGATGACTTATAACGTATTTCATGTATAACTTTGGTGTTTCTACACCGATTTACATGATTCTTTTACTATAACCTGCCCAGGAGTATGAAGAATAATTGTGCCAAATTTAGTTAAAATCCGTCGGGTAGTTTTTGTTTCTATAACGAATATACAGACAGACAGACAGACAGACAGACAGACAGACAGACAGACAGACAGACAGACAGACAGACAAAAATTTTACTGATTGCATTTTTGGCATCAGTAGCGATCCTTTATCACCCCTTCATAGTTTTTTTTTAAATATATTTCATGTACAGAATTGGCCTCTCTACAGATTTATTATAAGTATAGATATAACTTGGTGTAATTTTTACTTTTCTTACAATACAAATGAAACACATAAATCCCTTAGAGACAATTTCTATTCTTTGCGAATGCTCGACACTCAGACTAATATGTGTTTGACATTGATAGATCTACATAGTATGTACGTAGCAATGTATTCTTATTTGTTATAAATAAATTATTTTAAATAAATTTTATTTATGCCTTCTCTAGTATTGTATTAAAAATGAAACTGTGACTATGGAATTTATACATTTAGAAAACCGGTTGGTTTACCTAGTTGGTTAGTGGCATGGGTTCGATTCCCACCTAGGGCAAATATTTGAGTGATGAACATAGATGTTTGCTCTGTGTCTGTGTGTTAATCACTACATAGTATAAAACAAAGTCGCTTTCTCTGTCCCTATGTCCCTTTGTATGCTTAAATCTTTGAAACTACGCAACGGATTTTGATGCGGTTTTTTTAATAGATAGAGTGATTCAAGAGGAAGGTTTATATGTATAATAACATCGATTAAATAGTGCAGAAGTACTGTCATTTTTTAGGTTTCTAATGTGATGTCGTAAATAATTACATTTTTTCCGCTTACATTGCAAACGCAGGCTGAACCCTACGAGTTTTATCAAAATAATGTACTAAGTATTGTACACATTGAAAAGGTCTGAATAACTTTTTTTGTCATTTACTTTTTACGACAAATAATGGCTAATTTTCGAAGCGATTTTAACCAATACAGCATTAATCCTTAACCAATTAAATACCTTGAATACATTGTTCATTTTATATAGATCTATATGGCCCTTTACACCGTATGATTTAAGTGAATATTTTCGAAGATATTACAGATTTAAAAATTGCGGGACGTACCGTTTGCGGCGGTACCGGCCGGCCGGGCCGCTATGTTTTTATATATGTTACCGGAAATGTATGAAATCAAGGAATTGTATACAAATCCTAGGAAATGTGTACAATTCCGATACCATTTAGGAAATGTATAAAATATTGTTTAATAAACTATTTAATGCATAGATATCCTAGGAAATGTATAATCTTCCTAGGAATTGTATATAATTCCAATATCGTATTAGGAAATGTATAAAATAAATGATTTCTGTAATAAAACACTGTATCGGGTAACAGTCTTACCGTAAAATAATAATAATATGGTCATATTATCTTACTAATTAACATTTCTTAAATCAACTTATATTCAATCAAATCAAATTTTCATTTGGTTAGTAATCAGTCCCCTCGTCCCGCTGTCCCCTTGTACACGTCCCAGTCGGATTGTATAATCCGCCGTATTACAAACGGCCGGCATTTTGTAATATGCCGAAATTCGTCTTTTTCCAAAATTCTACAAAAAGACGGTCGTGAGCCGACGGAGCCCCACTTCGTGGGGCTCCTATTTCTATCTAGTTTTAAAAAACACGAACCTAACCTAACCCACCCCCTTATCCAAACCAAAAATTCTGATTACGAATTTTCGGCCCTCCCCCCATCGACCCGCGTACCTTCCAATATCTTAGATGTTTTACATTTCCGATTGCTATTTAGGAAATGTTTATGTAGATTTCCTAGGCAATGTGTATAAAATAATTTATTTCACACATTTCCGTGCGATTTTAGGAATTACATACATTTCCTAGGAATTGTATACAATGACGGATTACATACATTTCCGTTAACATATACAACGTGCACAGTTTTTCTGTAGTGTATTTAGTATCAGGATTGCACCCGTGCGAAGCCGGGGCGGGTCGCTAGTTATCTATAATTAACAGTTGTCCTGAAACATTTGAAACTTAAAATTTTGAAATTATCTGACACATATTCAAAATCAAACTTGCAGAATAGTTTGAACAACTAAATTATGGCTTAAGACCACACAGCTTAAGACTATATCTTCAATATTTGCCACCCATAGGCCAATACAACGAACCATTGTCCAAAAAATATGCAATAATATCCAAACAGTCCAATAGTGTAAAACGTGTTGAATTTAGCAAATCTCACAAAATCGCAACTCGTTTGTAAGTTGAATGAAACATAATAAGATTAAAAACTCCGGGAAGGAGTTTGGAAAACTTTATTGGTTCCAATCAGACGCCCGGAGGCGCACTTAAGCACTCAAAAAGTAGTTTCACTTGGACGGTAGGAGCCAACAGTGGAAACTGGAAGGCTTTTAAAGGTTTTAAATGTTTTAACTGCGGGCAAATTACAATAAGACTGCAATTTTAAAATTTTTGTAGTTTTTTTGTGTGTTTTTAAATGCTAAATTATGAAAAAATAATATTTTGAACTATGAAAAAATAATATTTTTTTTAATAAATGATAATTACTATTCATATTTATGTAAATAAAAGTGTATTTCTTTGTATTATTTGTCACACATATTGTATAAACCACCTTCATATTGTCAGAACTAGACCACATTTAAATAGCCCCGGGACGGGAGCGTAACACGGGAGGCACTAGCTTTCAAATAAGAATTTATCCTAAAAATTGGTTAACCCAGTCGAAAGTTCTGAGGTAACAAACCCAAAAATACATTCGAATTTTGAACTTCCTTTTTATGAAGTCGGAGAAGAAAGCCTTATGTAATACCTATAGAGCAGATGCATTTTATACAGCGGTTGAACTGGTCGATTTTCTTTATGTAACTTTGTGATTAGCATTATGTGTCCTAGAAAACTAGGACAATTTTATTTGTTCCTACGCTCGCTTTACTTTTTTTTAAAGAATCGTGTTGCTAAGTAATCTCATAGCTTTTCACTTTGAAACACTATTTTTCATTTAATATCAGGTATTTGAATGAATTCTTGTCAGATTTCAAACGACGATGAGGTCTATCCGATTCTTATGAATAATAGATTTAGATTTTATAAATTTCATCATCAGTCCATAATATATGCATACGTTCCCACTACTGGGACACGGGCCTTCTATGACATACGGGCCATATTCCACCACGCTGACCTGAGGGTTGGTAAATGTCACATGTCATCGAAATTATAATTCTTCGACATCTTCAACATGTCGGTTTCCTCACGATCTTCACCATTTAGAGCAGTGGTGATGTTATTAATATGATGATTGATTAAAAAAATCAATTTATTTCCTGCATGCTCGTCTCTCGAACCCCCGACTTATCGATTTGAACTCTGAGGTCCTCACCACTGAGCCATCACTGCATTTTACCTGAAGATTAAAATTACAGTTTTTATTGAGAAGGTATTGTTATAATTTTGCATAAAACCATCCCGCATATCGAAAGTCTACAGCGCCGAAATTAAATCTTTTTATTTTGCCCGCATGATATTGCAAGTACAATGCAATTGAAACTTTAAATTAGCTCACATAGAAGTAAATTTTCTGTAGCTGATACATTTTGTAAAAGAACTTTTTGATATTAAACATCTTGCTTGGGTTTTACACTTAAAAATGTGCTAACAGGAACGTATTATCTTTTCTCATATTCACCTCTATCTGTTATTTTACAAAATTGTATTAACATTTATCTAAATAATTACATTAAAATTGTATTTACAGGTTCATACCATAATATTGTATCATTACAATATTGTCTGTGCGTCTGTCTGTTGGTTATACTTCGAAGGGATGAAACTTTTAATGGGTTTTTATCATTTAAAAGTCACGTCGATTAAGGAAAACTTCGATAGGTAAACCTCATGTCAAAAAAGTAAATAATTTACAGCGTATATAGCCTATTCTAAACTATAGGCGGCTTCCGTCCCTGTAGTGGGAATAGGTATGCTTCACAATGCTTCCTAGCTCTCGTGGAAATAAAGCAATCCGTTCAAAGATATCTTTGGGAATAGTGTGACAATCTCAGCTGTACTATATATAATGTATATAATAAGGTCTAGATTTCTTTCATTTTGAACTGAGATGAAAACGTATAAAAATATAACTCTAAGGCATTCAGAAATGGCGTCATTTTCTACTACTGAAAGGAAAAGTGATTATTTCTTCATTCCCATACAATATACGTCAAATAGGTACTTTTTGAGTTTCAACAAACATTTATATAATATACAAATATTTCCCTTTATATTAGTGTACTGACATGAAGATTAAATTTCCGTCTTTACCCTATTCCTAAAAGAAGCGTTGGATTTTCACATTACATAATATTCGGGACAAATATGAATAAAATACTTGGTTAGAAAATATTTTACGATGGAAGATTACATCGCTGCGGGCACGTAAATAACCGTCACATATGGGATGTATTCTATTTCTGTACTGGAATCCATTTTGATACGTTCTTAGTTAAATATATTTTAAGGACGTATTGTGAACGAATTGTGTTGTTGAATTACCACCATTATTATGTAAAAAGTTATTTCTATATATATTTCATCTAAACATAATTATTGTTTTATAATGAACTAGCTGCGCTCCGCGGTATCGCCGTCGTAGCTACGCTCCTGTTGGTCTTAGCGTGACGATATTCTATAGCCTTCCTCGATGAATTGGCTACCTAACACCGAAATAATTTTTCAAAACGGACCAGTGGTTCTTGAGATTAGCGCGTTCAAACAAACAAACCAACTCTTCAGCTTTATAATATTAGTATAGACAAGATAAGTTCGAGAATTATAATGTTTAAATTATTTATTTGGGTATAATAATAAACGAAATCTAGACTCAAGAAAATGGATAAATATAGAAACAAATTGAATTAAATTCACTCTACTGAACATAGAATTTCAAGTCTAAATCAGTAAACGATTTTGTTCACAGACAAGACGATTATTGTAGTATTCTGTGAATTCCTAGTTAGGCATTTTACCTAAATCCTTTGAATTATTTTTTTTTAAACAAGAAAATAACCTTTATAACCAAGGATTAACTAAAATTATATTAAAGCCTCTCACTCTCTGGTTAAAACATCGAGATTCATATTTCAGATAACACTAAAATCACGTTCAAAGTGTTTTGCGGAATTTGGCTGTTAAATTGGATATTGCATTATTTCGATATCGCTTTTGAAAACATACAGATCGAGTTTGGATTTGTGACGCTGTTTTAGAAAAATGGTAATTAGTTATTGAACGAACGAAGATTATGTTCCAATCAAACGGTACATTTAGATCAAACGAACATGTGTATACGCAAACTCTTATTCAGTGGTGTTCAGTATTAGAACATTGCATAGAATCTTTTCCCACGCATTAAAAACGTGAGAAATGACGAGAACAACGAAATAATGCTCTACGCCTGCTTAAAATAATCGAATTTGGCATAGTGGGGCTAGAATGAGCATTCGCTTGTTTGACGTAAATGCAACGTAACAAAGCTCGTTTTTTTTCCTACAAATATTTTTAGGTTACGCTTTAACTTTAAGTTACATAGTCCTAAAAATAAGTCCAGCCGTTGTTGACTTATAAACATAATTCAATTTCATACACACCGACAAGTACTCGGATATTAAGTAACATTTATCAGCAGCTAGAACGCAAAAATTGAAGTTGGAACGAAGTTCCTTATCGCGCGTTGTGAAAGGGGGCTAGACGGAAAAAATTCTTACGAAAAGTTGTCACGACACTTTTTGCTTGAGTTCTCTGTCTGTCTCTCACTAACTTAACACTTCGTTTCATCCGGATGTCCCTTGACATCGCTCAAGTTTTTTTAATTTTTTTTTTAATTTTTATGAACAATCGAAGATGATTTCATGAATTGTTCCTGAAGCTAAAGAAAACACAACGAAGTCTATTACCTATAATAGTAAATACTATTTTAGAAGTTAGTTTATATAGTTGTAGTTGAAACAGCGATTTCTATCCATTTAAGGGCCTGTATATTTCCATGGATGTAATGAACAAATTGGTGACGTCACTACTTACTATTCAGTCGGATTGGCAGTTGATTGTTAAACTGTCCCTTGTGTTTCAATGATTTAGTTTTAGTATGGCTATTTGGGAACCAAATTGTCACTATTATGTGGATTTATAGCTATATTAGCTTTCTGCCCGCGGCTTCACCCGCGTAGTCAAAATCATGTTTAGACTATTAGCTAAGACTAGCTTTGCCCCGCGGTTTAACCCGCATTGCCCAGCTCCTATTGATTTGACGTAATGAAATATAGCATGATTTTTCAAATCGGAACTATCTACTTCCTGAGATTATCGCGTTAAAACAAAAAAACTCTTCAGCTATAATATAATATTAGTATAGATTCAAATTAATAACCACAAGTATATATTAACACCAATATTTTCTTACCTTTACGGTTTACCTACAATACATATACAGATTCGTATATTTTTCAAGTCTAAAGGAGTCGGTTTCATACCAATATATAGGTGAAGCTAATAAAAGCGTTTTAAAGGAAACACCATGAAATATATATATATTTACTTAGTTTCACATAACCATGACCCAATTCAGTTTGACTCCGCTTCACTTTGAAACATTTTCCAAAGCTAACAAATGGCAGGTAATTCACAACAATAACAGCAAATGTTGCGGAATTCGATTAAATAAAGTAGGTACGAGAAGGTTCTCGTTCTTCATACGTGGAGGTCAGTACTTTTATGTCACTTTTATATATGTTATAGTCAAATCCCGAAACAAAATCTCTTCGCAGAAGGACTGGTTTATCTTAGGTTTGGCAAAAGCCATCGGGCAATCCTCGAAATACATTTTAATTTCGTCCTTTGACTGAAGTATTTTTACTTAAACATAGGAGCTCCTAACTTTTCAGTCAAACATCGAACGTAAATTATTGTGTTTCGGACTTGGCCTAGTCAATTCTAGAAGCGACTTCAAAACTCGTTAAGTGTACAATATTTGTAGGTATAGTAACTATAACAACTATAGCGGTAGTAAGTAGGTAAATCGTAACTATGTATATATATTGGTTTTGATGATAGGGTAAAAGCCGGATAGTTGCGCCAGTGGGATACTTGCCGCAGTTTCGAATACACTATGTTACGGACATTAGTGGCAATAACGCTTTACTATAGTTGTAAGTACCCCTCCCGCAGACCTCAGTGCCACGTCAATCGTTTGTGTAGAATCACGCGTTTCATCTGTGCGAGCGAAATTGTTCCGCGGTGAAACTTCGATAGGCGTTGAAACTATATTGGTAAGTCATTTGTATTGAATATTTTTGTTACTAATTGTGATTTCAATATAGTTTATGTTTCTTTGCGTGCATTAGACTTTAAATTATACTGTTAATTACATTTTATTGAAAATATTGTTGATTTATTTCGCAAATAAAAAGGGCAAGTATCCGTATCAAAAAGGATAGTCGCCTTAGAAACTTGTGCGGATAGTTGCTCTCGGGGCAACTATCCGCAACTACAAATTCTTTAACTAGCAAATATTAATATTATTGCGTTTTTATTGGTAATAAGGCATCTCCGTGCCGGTACAATATTCATTTCGCTAATTTTTTATTTAACTTCCAGGAAAATACCCTGTCCTTGATTTTGAAAATGAAAAAAGACTAGTGACTCATATATTAAAGCTCGGAGACGCAGGATTTCCTCCTGAAAGAAATACAATTCGTCAGCTAGCTTACCAGTTTGCCGAAAATTTGGGGTTAAAGCATAACGGCTGGGCCACAATGGTTAAAAAGCTTTCTGGAAAGAAATCCCGAAATAGTTTTGAGGCAAGCTGAGGGTTTATCAATTGAAAGAGCGAGGGGTCTCAACAAGAAGACGTTGCAAAATTTTTTGTCTACTTATTACCTACTGTCTTAACTGAGAATGAATTGCTGGTTAAACCAGATGGAATATTTAATATGGATGAAACTGTATTGCATGCGATGTGGAAAGATGAAATCCCTCGCTTCTGATGATTAATGCCAAAGTTGTAACAAATAATAAAGACTGATTAAGTGAATTGATATAAATTTGTTTTTTTATTTAAAAAAAATATTGTGAGGCATCTATCCCCTCACGAGGCAAGTATCCTCTGAAGTATTATTTACGATAGGCAACTATCCGCTAGATTAGGCAACTATCCTTCATTTGAGAGGTCAAATAAAACAGGATTTACTCAAAACCTTTAATAATTATGTTTAATAAAATAGGCTAATATGATGGTTTAAAGACCTATCTTTTGATATACATGTTTCATTATTCTTATTAAGTACATAATTTTTCATAATATAGCTTTTTTGAAAAGTGGCGCAACTATCCGGCTTTTACCCTAGTAGAAACTACCTCTTTTGCTACTTATGAAAGTTTTTGTTTTCTCTCTTTATTGAAAAGAGCAAAACAAATAAAAAAAATCGGTCAGGTTCTGTTCTTTAATATTGCAATTATAGATACAAAAACACGCGATAAGATTTCCAATTTACGATTCTCTGATGCTTTCTTCGTCCAATTAACACATTTAAATGAAGAAACCTTAACGAATAAAAACGAAAGACATTTAAGTAAATTTCCATCTATTTACCTCCAAGACACATTAATGACGTTCAAAATTCAATTATTTTCGGGTCAGTCGTCCATTGCCTACCGCAAGCATACCCAAACGACTTTCTCAACATTTATGGAAATCTGCCAAACCACATCTAGTTCGATTGCCGCCAATTTTTGTGCCACAGACTATAAAAGGTTGTTTTAAAAAACAATCGAATGACAGATATAAAGGTAAAGGAAGTTTGGGCACTATATAGAATAGGAAATATTATTGCGTAATTTATTTATTTATTTTGGTCTACCAACGTTTGTTTACATTACATATAACATATCAAAATTCATATACACAATTATAAGGTCAATGTAAAAAAACACTTATAGGTAAACACAACATGCGAAAAATATGTTTAAAAGTATACAATTAGCGATAAACAAAAAAAAACAATGATATATAATGTACTTAATCTATCCTATTCCTTAAAAAGTGAATTAAAAGTTTTGCGGAGCTTGTTGGGGGAATCTACGAATATATCAAAAAACTCACTGTAGTTGTTTACAGTTTTACAAATTCTCGGAATGGGTGAGTTCCGACCCGATACGGTTCTGCGTTGAGGAAGACACAGCGGCAATAGAACCTTACGAGGATATCTGGAAGGGACCTTAGTAAAAAAATTAGGCCGTAATAAATACTTATTTATACAGAATTGGCGTTCTATTAAATTAGGATACTATCATTCCGCTCGCAGCTTCGCCCGCTTGATCTAAAACCTAATAAATTATATAAGTACTAAAACTTACTATTGAATCAATCCATTAAAAAAATCGTTTGAAAATCGATTGCTGTAGAGTTTTGAAGATCTAAGCATACATACAGACGGCGGAAAGTGGTACAGTGTCTTTGTTTTATTCTATGTAGTGATACTACAATATACAAAATAATAATAAAGGTGATAACGACACAAGTTAATATCATGTTAAATGAAACATCGCTTTATGTGTATAACAACATTATTGACGTTGTGATCAAATACGAATTTAACATTGATGTACAAATAATAAAACAAATTCATACATCAATTAATATAGTATATACAGTATTGTTATGGATTTCATTCAATAGCAGAATAATTTTTATTAAAAAATGTTATATTTTAATAATTTAAAAAATAATAATCTCCCTACATACGTAGAGTAAGCACGTATTAGCTTTAGTTCCCAACTCTGTGCTAATAGAATAACGTATTTCTGTGTAAAAATTAATCCAGATTTGTTCCGTCATTTTTGTGCGAAAGAGTAACTAACATTGGACTGTCATACCAGTAGAGTAAGATCCCAGGACCGCCAGATCTTATCTATTTTCTGACGGATGAAATGTGGACAAGTGTTAGTATGTGCTACCATCGTACGCCTACCCGCTAGCTCGGACAATGGGCCAATTTCCAGATATCAGGTGATCAAGGTTCATAAAAACAGTACTAACTTCACGTATTTGCTCATGGCAGATTTTCACATATGTTTAAGAATATACAGTTAAAAATAAGATGTCAGTTCTCCCAGCTACTTCCTGTGGGGCATTTTGCTTAACAGACGCCTTAAAGCTCTCAAAATTATTAAAAAAATCATCGAGATAAGTGAAATTCTATCAACATGAAAGAAGCCACAGACAAATAGTTATGTTATAAATACATAAACTTTTAGTTTGAAGTTTTGTTTGCTAAAAGCAGTGAAGTAGACCTCTTTAAACATCGCGAAGATTGCGAATAACAGCGCAGCTGCTCATAGTTTTACAGTTCTCAACGTATTACGGACGAACAATATAGACAGACAGGGTATGAAGCTGGGACGCACGGTTTCGCCCACAGACCGAAATTCAAATTTTCAGTAGTTTATATATGAGAGTAAAAAAATAATTATCAATTATTTTTTTACTCTCATCTATAAACTACTGAAAATTTGAATACAAATCCGTCCAGTAGTTCAGTCCAGTGAGAGAATAAGAAACAAACATTCATTTAGCCTCCCAAATTTTCGCATTTTATAATGTTATTAAGTCTTTTGATTATCATATTATGTTATTGAGGTTATAATGTAGTAAAACTGAACATTACGTTTTTATATGGGTTCAATTTTTGCTGATAAAAATGTATGGTGTTAAAACATTGGGCTTTTCTAGTGTCTTGATGACTCTATATTTGATTCTAACGTAAATGATGCATGAGCGAAACTGTTTCAAATGTAGAGTTCACCATTTTATTTAAACCAAATATTTCATTATTCTATATTTTGTTAATCATAACTCCATTTTATTGTTGAACACCTATTTGACGAAACTGTACTTATAATGACTCTACCTTAGTTCTACTGCAAGTGTAGCGATGAGAGATACATTTTACTACTCTACCTAGGAAAAAATCAATATAATATGTATAATCGTACTCAAGTGAAGGAGACTAAAATTTGTACCATCAATTTATACCATTATAGTATAGAAAGAATTGTCTTTTAAGTTTATTTTTTCACTTTTCGTGCCATTTCGTCTACACCTGTACAAGTAGCTCACCCCAATTACCTCATAGACGTGAACTGCAAAATGTTAAATCCACAAAAGACCGTCGACGTTAAAAGGCTCATAAAGTGTAGCCTTTAAGGAGCCGAGTCCAAACTTTTAGTATTACGCTTAAGTGCCTGAAATTTATCACTTACGCTAACAAGATTATTTGTAGAGCCATAGAGCAAGGTAATTAAAATATAGAGTCATTCTTAGATTAGAAGAGTTTTGGTTTCCTGTGACGTAAGGTCTCGCTCTATCGTATTTCGATATTTATGGTCGAAAAGAAATGTTTTTACGCTGTAGGTGGTCTAACACATGACTGGTTTATTGGTTTTTTCGATAATATATTTTCTTGGCTTACGAAAAGATTACAAAGTAATGACGTGTTAAGAAGTTAGATTAAAAGCAATAGCTGGCGCAAATTTGCCAAGATAAGAGCAAAGTTAGGAAGCTGTTAATCTACAAAACGCTGATGAGATTGTGGATTACACAGCATCCACCCTAATAAGCCTGTTTCATTATTCAAAAATGCGTTTAAAAGACTAACGAGAATGTTTTCTTTTCTAAGCTGTTGTCTATGCCCTGCTATTGATGTTCTAAACGACACTGCGCTATGAAAAAAAACTGAACAAAAAGTCATTTAGATTCTAAACAATCTGAAACCACTGCATTCAGTGGAGAGCGACAGAGAGGGAGCTATGGTTCACGCGTTTTCATGAGCAGTTTCAGAATTGAGAATTTCCTCAGTTGATCCCGAACCGCCACAGGGGTAGGACGTGTCGCGTGCTGTGAAAATTACGCGCGCAGTGCCAGTGAAACTTTTAGTGCTATAAAAGTGTATGTAAATTAGTTATTATAAAGTGTGTGAACGTTTCGTGCCAGAGCGATGAAAATAACCTAAGTGTATTTTGGTCGAGGACATGCGGCGTTAGCCCAGTTTGTGTACTGAATTATCGTCGTATCACGTAAGATTTGCTTTTTATAAGCTTTTATTGAAGGGTGATTTATAATTAGCTCATGGGAGAGTGATATATGACTGCATTCTGTTAAATTAAACGTGTAATCTTAATTTTTATACGCTCTTCTGACTGATGTGGTAATTTGGATTAGGTAGAAATTAGACATTTTCATTAGACTTTGTAACGCATGTACCAATTTTATTTCATGTTTGTTACATACTTATATGAAATTTATTTAATGATTGTGTTTGTTTGGAAGTACATTGATTTGTTTGAAATAATATATCGAATTACTTCGTAATGTTCGATGTACTTTGAACTCTCTTTAGCCATATTAATATAGTTAATGCATAAGATTGTTTGTGTATCTGAAACAGGTTTTACTACTGATTTTAACGATTTTTTATACTTTTAATTATATAATAGTCGCCATTAGTAAGACTTAACAGTATTTTCTGTTAATAATCGTATTTTATGGAATAAATGGGTATTGAATTTTGCTCTACATTTGCGTCTCCACATAAAATTACACTACTGGAAGTAAAAAATGATAGAATATAATACCAGACCACAAAACAATTAAATTTCGATACTTTTATTAATGATTTAAATGAAAAGATAATGCCAGACTTTCAGGCAAGTATTTTCGTATAATAATTAAAAGTGTACCTATTTAGTTATACGTGCCTTTACTAATATAACATGGAACTATGAGCGTTT
Source organism: Colias eurytheme (assembly GCA_907164685.1). Lineage (NCBI taxonomy): Eukaryota > Metazoa > Arthropoda > Insecta > Lepidoptera > Pieridae > Colias > Colias eurytheme. The sequence continues at coordinate 35,816 of CAJQZN010040393.1, forward strand.
TATATATGAAGTATGAACTAGCCGCTCCGCGCGGTTTCACCCCCGTGGCTCTTCTCCTGTTGGTCGTAGCGTGATGGTATAATATAGCCTATAGCCTTCCTCGATAAATGAGCTATCTAACATCGAAAGAATTTTTCAAATCGGACCAGTAGTTCCCGAGATTAGCGCGTTCAAACAAACAAACAAACTCTTCAGCTTTATAATATTAGTATAGATAATATACAAAAATTATATAGGTCTCAATCATAATCAAATATAGAGCTATAATTATTATTAGTTTATTTAATTCTTTTGGTATTCCATATTTGAGTATAACGTACTCTATAGACATGAACACAATTATTTCTTCTTTTCTTTTATTAATTATATCGATAAGTAAATAAACTTAAAAATACTTGAAATTTATGATTCAGTATTGTAATAAATCTGATAGATGTAAAAAATAACCTAATTTATAAAAGAATAGATCTCAAAAGTTTTTTTTTTATATTATAGAGTACCTATTTCCTATGAAAGATATTTAGGTAAGTATTGCCTAAAATATAACTAAATGCAAACGTTTAGTCTTTAAAAAAAACACGTGTGACCTCCATCTTTTATGTTTTTTAGAGAATCCGCCATAATGATTGAAACACTTGACTTTAAAGAATCTGAGTTTTCAGACGGGAAATAACTGAAATCCGGAGTGTGAATGGGCAACCTGATTGCATACGTAACGCGTTAAATACCTAAATAGTTTCCAGATTTTTCGGTAGAAACCTGAATATTTTTCTTGTTTGTGATTCAGCAGTTCTATATATTGTTAGCAGTTTAGGTTAGAGAGCCTGAATTCTATTCTTCATGCAATTTTATCTATATAATACATATATAAATCTATATATAAAGAAAGTCGTGTTAGTTATACACTTATAACTCAAGAAGGGCTGAACCGATTTAGCTGAAAATTGGCAGGGAGGTAGTTTAGAGCCAGGAGAAGGACATAGAATACTAAATATGTACCACGGGCGAAGCCGGGGCGGACCACTAGTTATATGTACATGTTCGAGGTAATTTTGATTGTAGACATTTCTCTAGTGACTCTACATTGATATTTTAAAGACGAAGGAATTTTTATTTTGAGATAACCTAAAAAACAGAAACAATACAATAAATACAATGTTTTTAGTATTATAAATTATGCGAAAGAAGAAAATTGTGTGAAAAGCGGAAAATTGTTTATGTTTTTTGTTTTGTTTCGACGAACCACTAGAATGTATGGATTAAATATGGCTTTATTACAATAAGTTCGTAATTTAAACATTCTTCAAGTAAACTCGTCTATATATCTTGGGTACATAGATATTATCACGGTTAATGTAACCCTGAAAGCATAATACTCTTTTTGGCAGTCGTGTAAAATTACTAGAATTCTAGCCCTTTGAAACCCTAATCGCTGTTGCTAAGCAACTGATCTTTGATCTTTTAATACAAGATGATACGGGTTGATGATCTTAGGCTGATTTTTCAATCCTTGGTTAAAACTTATTCGTCGAATAATGTATAAAACTACCATTTTAAAAACGTATTCTAATTGCCCGTATTTGACAGTTTACGTGACATTTTAATATTATCGTGTAATACTTTATTGGACGGATAAGTTTTATCCAAGCGTTGAAAAATCGGCCCTTATAAGATACGAATATTTATTAATTATTACTCATAAGTAGTATTTAATTTTATACAATGAAATGTATGTAATGTTGTTTAGAAATAGCATTATAGAAATTTTGTGAGCACAGAATTATCTTCTCTTTATGAAACCCAAATGTTTTTTGCGTGGTTTAACAGCATAAGAACAGACAAATAAATGGTATTATAAACTATGTATAATTGTTTCTGAAATTATATAGGATGTATTATATAGCATATTATGTTCGTTGGATAAAAATAAATAACATCTTTCATTAAGTATTTTAATAAAATAATTTCTACAAACTTACAAAGTATTCCTTTTTAATATTATGAAAAAAATATGAGAATTTAACAAAGACACTGTGACCTCGTTAAGAAATTCTTAGACAGCTTACAGATGCTATAAAATATATTTAGAAATATCACCCTTTAAACAATTACTATCTGAGCACAATTTTATAGTTTACTAGCGGTCCGCCCCGGCTTCGCCCGTGGTACATATGAAAAATAGATGTTGGCCGATTCTCAGACTTACCCGATATGCACAGAAAATTTCACGAGAATCGGTCCACCCGTTTCGGAGGAGTATGCAGACTAACATTGTGACACGAGAATTTTATATATAAGATTTTAAATGTTTTTATTATATTATCATCCTGTTAAGTTGTTAAAATACAATTTTCTTTTTCTATTATATCGTCATGAATTTTTTAAAGCCTTAAAGTTTAGGCTGTAGACAGATTAAAAAAAAATTGATGTAAAATAATTTAAAAGTCGCGTCTTGAAACAGGACTATTAAGGTCGTGGTTGGCCCAGGGCTGCCAGATTTCAATTTTTCCGTCAAACAAAAAAAAGAAAGGCTCAAAATGAGATTCAATTATTAATAAAACGATTTGTCCTTTATGAATTTATTAAAGATATCAATTTTTTATATGTAAATATATTTTGGAAGCAGAACTCTGATTTTCATAATATAGTGAATTTTTCGACACATTCACACAGATGCTGTCTGCTTATACGATTTAAAGTATGTACATAAAGGCAATTCTGACTATGCGAAGGCAAGCTGAAGCGAGTTTAAAGCATTAAATTTTGCATAATGGTTACTTATATAACGTAATTCAGTTCTAAGAAATTACGTAGCAAAGGGTGAAGGGGTGAAATAATCTTTGGCTTACGTTCTGTGTAATATTCTTGAAATCGACAGTGCTTTATGAGAATTAACTTCAAAAGCTTAGAGTATTATAAATCGTATTTCATATTTAGAATAACTTCATCCAGTAATATAGAAGTTTCTCTGTGTATAAATTATAAATATATATTTTTTTTATTAGATTACGATCTACTTTTCAGTATTGTTTTTCCAGTCTGTTAGACTTATATAAAAGACGTCCCCTAAGATATATTTATGGCATTATGTTAATATTTTTCTTTTAGGATCAAGCTGGTATTTTTTTTTTGTTCCACAAATAAAAGTTGACAGCCCTATTGTGGAGTGTCGTAATAACGCACTTTTACTACGGCTTAGCATCATTTTAGTAAAAAATCCTCACATTAAAAATGTTCTAAATATTTTTTAGTGCGAGCTTTTGTAAATGTTACGGTTAATTATGAAAATAGGGACATTTTGATACGGTCAGTAATTATTATTTTTTCAAATTAAGCAAAGAGAACAGAAATGCAATGTTTTGAACCCTGCTAGATCCATTTATATATCGCAAAAGAATGTCAATTTGCGATATTTTTTTTGAAAATTATCTTTTTCGTGATGTTTGTTGTTTTTCATGACAAAAACATACCTGATGACCTTGAACCTATGTAGGAAATATAATAATAAAATGTTTAAACTGTTAATAAAATGTTTAGATAATATAGACTGTCTATTGGATACTTATTTTATCGAAACTAGAAATAAGTTATGAGTGGGTTTATAATGGTCAAGGTATTACTTAATCTCCAGTTATTTCTTTGAAAAGTGAAATACCCAAAATGAAATGGCATGCCGCAATTTTAATCCTCTAACGAAGTTCAGGTCACTTGGTGTAAATTGAATAACGAAATATTAAATTTGTTAAATTTTCAAAGTCCTCACAACTTTGTGTTTTCTCGGTATAATTAATGCAGAATTTAAACAAATTATGCCAGTCGGGAAGGGGTTCTTGTAAAATTGTACGTTGTTACACAATTTAATTTCCAACATTTTTGTTGTTTGAATGTAAATTGTGTATGGCAAGGTTGACGTGCAATGACTGAAGTATATGCCTATACTAGGTTTGTGCCCGCGGCTTCGCCCGCGTTTTCAAAGAAAATCCCGCATAGTTCCCGTTCCTGTGATATTTTTGAGATAATAAAATATCCTTTGTATGTGTTCATCCAAGTTCTCTATGTGTGTGCTAGATTTGCCTGTTCAGTAGGATTTGCGTGAAAGAGTAACAGACATCCATATTTACATACATACTCAGAAACTTTCGTATTTATAATATTAGTATACGTAGTAGGATAACTTTAAATAATAATTTATTTATGTCTTTTAATAAACTGGTAACTACTTGAAAAGTCGGTTTAAATATCTGCGACGTTCAAAAATTATAGAAAAAGGTATTTATAAATGTTTAAAGCTTATTTTTACAAGTGATTAATAGATACTGAGCAGTCTTTTGATGTTTATTTTCGTTTAGTCGAGATTCTTTTGCTTTTTTTAATCAGACTTTTTATTTAAAACGAATCTTCAGTTATGTCTAGATGAAATTTTTATACAATGTCTCGGTTTATTAGGAGACGTTTATTTTATAAATAAATACAATTTACTGAATAGTATTAAAAAAGTTACATCAATACAATTTAGTGAATAGTTTTAAAATAGAAGTACACAAAAATATATTTATGTGAATTTAGCTTTAGTTCAATTTTTTATTAACATCACCATTTACATAAATAAAGAAAATTAAAATTAAAAGCTGTAAATTGATTAGATATTAAATAATTTATGGTTTTACTGCCTTATATCTATTTAACTTTTGTTTTATCTTTCAGTATATTTAATGAATTACGGCATGTAATTCATTACCACTGCATTCAACCAATGAACCAATACAATGGTAGAAATTTGACATTCATTCTAACAACTCTTACATATGGGTTCCAATGCACATAATATCGCGATGAATATTCGACAAATCATTTTTTTTTTATAGTGGAGAATGCATTTACGCATACCCAGGGCACTCGGGGGAAGAGCCCTGGGTTATGTCGGACTCACCCTGCTGAGTGCAGGGTCCTACCGACTAAACTCTACTGTGTTCCGCCGTGCCGCTTTATTGACGGGGCCGCGGGTATTCGGTAGAACCGCGTCCGCAGAATTCGACAAATCATGAGCTAATGCGAGCTAATGCTCCCCATGTGTCAAATTATATTAGTATAAAAAGGCGTAGAGCATTCTTTCGTTGTTCTTAGTGCATTCGAAAAGATTCTATGCAATGTTCTAATACTGAAAAACACTGAATACGAGTTTTCGATTACACTAAAAGATCACGAAATAATGCTCTTGCTCAAGCTCTATGTTTGGTGATGTAAATACGAAAACAACAATATATTTGCGATATAGAAAGAACACTAAAATACGTACAATAGGACTGTCAACTCTACATCCTACACTATCCTAAATCCTAATATACGTAGAAGTAATCCGGTTTGACATTGCATATTTCTAACAAAAACCGTTACAGGATACCTGAGCAACATTGAAAGGTTTCGACACGAAATATCTGCCGGTTAAATTGGAAATATACGTTTTCCAATAAAAACGCGGGAAAATTGCACATTTTCCAATATGGCGACGTGGTCCGTACAGGAAATACGTGTCATCTTGTATGTTCGTCTTTCTGTCAGTTTTCATTGACAATATTTTATGTTTTAAGATTTTATTCGATCTGTTTCGATAATCTAAGTGTTTTTAGAGTGTGGATGTGGAGTAAGTGGTATAGAATGACTGACCGGTTGGCTTGGTTGGTAGTGGCCCTGCCTTCCAAGCCAGAGGTCGTGGGTTTGATTATATTTGTGTGATGAACATAGATGTTTGCTCTGTGTCTGGGTGTTAATTATCTATATTTAAGTATTTATTTAAAATTATATTATATGTATGTTTATCAGCCCTCTGGTTTCCATAACACAAGCGAAAGCTTAGTATGGTGTCAGATCGTGCCGTGTGTGAAAATTGTTCTGATTATTTTTCCGACCCAAATATCGACCAATAGAATTGCACCATTCGACGTCACGTGGTACAACCTACATGGTATTATACTGATAATTTTTTGAAAAATTTCTCTGGTCGTTGACGTCAAACTGACAGGTTGAATTCAATTGTGAAATTATTGGCCGACATTTGGGACGGAATAATAATCTCCCGAATACCACACGAGCTTCAAAATTATCTGGCATTTCCCTCAAGGTTCCCTGCAAACAGATAAAGTCGTCAAGTTTTTCAGGAAAAATCACTCGCGCTTCGCGCTCGTCATTTTTTAACCTTGACTAAAAACTTGACTCCTTCATTTGTTTGCAACGAACCTATCGGAAAATACCCGATAATTTTGAAGCTCTTGTGGTATTATAAGTGAAACATTTAAAATATTTAAAGAAACATGACAATTTCTAACAGCTCTGTTAAGTTTTAAAATGACTACATTGTTTATGGTAATATAACTGTTTCCTTGGCTCAGTGGTTGATGTTTGAGTGTAGTGCAGACGTTCTGGGTTTAAATCCCGATTAAGCTGTTAGCCTTAAAAAAGCATTGCTGAAATTTCTGTGTGCTGTGTTTTCTGTGTTATCATTTTTGTATATATTCATCTTTCATATACCTAATGCTTGTAATCGCTGTAAATCTACGTATAAGGAAAAAATAAAACGATTTATTGCTTCGCATACAGCGGAAATTTAGAATTAGCTTTCACGTGCGCTGTTTCCGAATAGTTAAGATTCTGGAACGTTCCAGAGAAGGGCAAATACTCAAAGGTCGATGACACTTTTTATATGAAAAGCCAAGACAGTACAACTGCGAAAAGTAAAACAATGTCAAAATCACTGGACGGATTTATTTCTTTTAGCACTAAATTTTATCCCCACTAAATTATTACTGTTATAATATTAAAAAAATGAATTGCAAAATGTGAAAACACGAGAACGGCTGAACCGATTTCGTGAATTCTTTTTTTTTATAATAATCCTTGAAGTACGAGCCTCTGTTTGTCTGACTAGTCTTAACTACTGAACTGATTTACATGAAATTGGATTAAGTTTGTGACTTGGTAAAGGACAGGATAGGTTTATTTATCCTGGAAATACCGGAAAATGGGAACGAGTACTATGTCCGTTTTCCTTTGACTACGCGGTCGGAAAGCTAGTTCTAAAAAGGTATAATTAAATTATAGTCTAAGATCCCACTGCAGGATTACTTCGTTCATAATTTTTTTGATGAAACAAAAATTTTATGTATATTTATAATTAGGAGAATATATATCGACTAGATTTCCAGTCAAAATTTGGCCTCAAGCATTTAACTATTAGACCTTGAACACATAGGCTACTTTTTATTTCAAAAACAAAACTTGAAGGGGAAGGTTTGTAAGTAAAACCACTTTTATACTATAATGTGAAGTGCAAAGCAAAACCAAAGCTTTTAACTTAAAATAAATTGAAAAGGTTTAATAAAATACTATAATTAATTAAAATGTTCCTGCTGCGTTTTGAAACCGTCAAAACTCATTTAATAAAGTGTTTCATTCGTGTTAATAGGGCAGTGTGAACTAATGTACATTTTAATGCTGGTTTTTCAAATAATATTTTTAGTTCATGTTTTATTTCTCTAGAATTTATGTAGTGTAAAGTGTATGAAAAATTGTATATTTTCATTGTGCCATATAATGTGAAAATAAATATAGAAAAGAGCGTGTGTGCCGAGCACACGTGTCAGAAGTGAAACTTCTTTGGTAAGATTCAAAGATACCAAAATCGTCGCCTTACTCCACGACGTGACGGCAGTACCATGACGAGACCTTGAAATTTTGCTCTCAACATTCGTAAAGAAGTTTCATTTCAAAAATTTTACTAGTACGTAGTACACTGATAAATCGTGTATAATTTATTATTTAAACTATTATACCACGGAATGCAATCTAAATAGTATCAGTATTAATCATTTTAAAAAAAACCTCATAAACATCAGCAAATGAAAACTGCTTGCGCTGTAAACATTATTTCCGTTTGATTTGATTTGAATTATTCATTCCTATTTCAAATCAAGTATTTTGCGAAGTAGGTCAGACGGAAATCAAATACCTTGTTTACTTTGTTTTTGAATAGTTTCTTCAATTGTTGGAAGGGTTGAGTGTCATTGAACAGGTAAGAAATTCATGTTTTTATGTACGAGTATCTTTATATTAATAAATGATATTTTAATTGAAGAGCTTGTTAGTAATAAAGAGCAATATATTTCGCGGATTTTGAAGACTGGTCAATAGCTAAGAGATAGTAGATATTCATAATCATAAGTTTATTTCATGATATTTACAAATATAATTTACAATCTATTATTACATTATGTTATTTTATTACAATTTACAATTTATAACAGTCTATTATTAATAACTATGTATATTAAACTAGCGGTCCGCCCCGGCTTCGCCCATGGTAAATTGTTACGTTTTCTCTCGTCATAAGAACCATCCTCGTACTTCAAGGAATATAATAAAAAAAAGGATTATCGAAATCGGTCCACCCGATCACGCGTGATGCCGTGACCAAGGAAAACGGGTTTCATTTTTATATATATAGATGTTTGTTTCCTTCAAGTTTTATATTTGCTACAAAAAAAAACTTACTTATGGTTTATTCAGATGAATAAGTTGCAATAAAATCCATTCGGAGGAATGACGAACATATATTATACCAACACACATGTATTTTTATTTTTCCTTTTCTAACATTGGAAAGTGTACAGTATATTGTAAAAGTGCATGACAAAAATTAATTTGTTGTAGGAACACTATTTCGATACAAAATACAAATTCCAAAGTTCAAATTTAAGACAATCTCTATATTCCACCCACTGCAATTTGGATTATTATATTATTAATTAATTAATATAATAATTATGAGGTAGTTCCCTAAGGCTCGATATGTCAACGGAGCGTCTGAACGATGGAGGTATGCTTCATGCTTGTAGATAATGTTTGTGAGGGTTTTACACTGTAGGTTAATAATTATATAAATATTGTATATTAAATATATTAAAATGTTCGTTGCAAGTGACTACGTTAAGTCTTTCCAAAACAAACATCACGCATTACTGATTAATTATAATACATACTACAAAATCGGTTTGTCTGGCAGAAACCGCTTACAGGGATAAGACCGGCCTCTCTACATTTAATTACTTGTTTTTGTAATTCTGCATTTAGTGTGAATTAAAGATTTTTTCATTCATTCATTCATTACAAAGATTAAAGCTTCAAAAAAAAACATTCACATAACTTACCAATTTGTTTAAAATTAACAAAATAAATCATAGCAATACATTTTAACTAATCCTAGTCCAAAGGATGCATGCATTAGAGATTACAGTCAAATTACGTTAATACCAAATCGTTACTATTCAGTATTCATAGCCTTGCAGTTTAGTCATATGGCCAAAGACAACCTTAATTGTATATCAACTACTAATGTACTTCTACAAAGGCATATACACATCTCAATTCTAATCTCCAAATAATTGTATGACAGTGTGTAATCACCTTAACTTCTTGAACTAAATACTCAAGCTTTGGGAAATAACTCGACGTTAAATTTAGACGTATAAATGTAATTATACACCTTTGTTATTAAATTTTGTATCAGATTTAACTTGTATTATACGTGTTCATTGTTCAACCACTTGTGGTGACGGAATTTAGATTAAATTTCACGTAATTATTAGGTAATAGGTAGACGATATTTAGCTATAGGTATCACTTCTATAAATATAGTTTACAACATTTTGTCAGCGCTACAGAAATAGGTACAAAAAATATCATTAAAAGTGGTCAAGCCTTGAAAAGATAATTTCATATAAACGAGAATTTATATTAGATATAGAGTCAAATGGATAAAATGCTGACGTCATTTTCAGTAGAAAATAGGCTATTTATATTATATAGTAGCTGTGCCACGCGGTTTCACCCGCATTGCTCTGCTCCTATTAGTCTTAGGGTGATGATATATAGCCTATAACCTTCCTCGATAAATGGGCTATCTAACACCGAAAGAATTTTTCAAATCGGGCCAGTATTTCCTGAGATTAGAGCGTTCAAACAAACAAACAAACTCTTCAGCTTTATAATATTAAGTAAAGATTTTAAAAGTAAACCTATATACACAATTGTATGCAAAGCAAGTAAATATTTATATCACAGATAATATATTACTGTACTAGTAATTTAAATGTAAAAGCTTTCTAATATTTTACTAGAGAAACAAAAACCTTTTTTTAATAATTCTTTGTTGACTACGAAACTCTAAAAAGTATAAACTATAATTCATCCAAAGTGTGCAGTCAGACGCAGGGTTTGAACGATAAAAGGACTTGAACAAACTAATGAAGTTTTCAGTTAGGAAAGTTTACAATTTATGTATTCATGTTTTTGTATAATTTCAGGAGTCAGCAAAACAATTTCTTTAAAGATATGTTGTTTGAATTGAAGGAGTGGGAATTGTTTGGTGGTGGATTTTCCTAGGTTCGATTCCCACCCAGGGTAAATATATAAGTGATGAACATAGTTTGCTCTGTGTCTGGGTGATAATTATCTATATAGGTAAGTATTTATTTAAAATTATATTTGTATGTTTATCAGCCATCTGGTTTCCATAACACAAAAAAGCTTAGTATGGGATCAGATCGTGCCGTGTGTAAAAATTGTATTGAAATATTTATTTGTTTAAATAGTTATAATTGTATATTTTAGACATTCGCAATAACATTAACATATTACAGATATACCTTTCTATTTTCCCGATAGACGTGACTTAGCTGCAGAACAGTGTTGTCACAAGCTTTAGTATTTGATAGTTCATATTGTAAGGAGTTACTAAGGCTTAAACCGAGGCTTTAAGATACTGAAACATACACGTTCACATTCCCTAAACCTAATTTGCAAAGCCTTACTACAAAATTTTCACGTCTTTCCTCTATAGTGAGCCTTTTAATTGTCTCTACGTTTCAAACGTCTAAAAGAAATATACTTGCGAATAAATGTCTCAGTTTGACTTAAAAAACCGTCGCAAAGAATCAAAGTTATCACTAACTACTGTTGTTTAACTTTGTAAGGTAAATGACTCCGGTTAAACGAGGAATGTTCTGAATAACTTGGACTTTGATGAGCGTGCCTTGATTAACTCGCTCCTTTTAAAAGTCTCTCGTTACAGATTAATTACGTTGAGATGTTTTGTTCCGTTGTCTTTTAGTATTAGATAGCGTTAAATAACTTTTAGTGATGCTACTCAATATCGTTATAATATATTAAATAATAAATAGTACTGAGATAAGTATGTGGGTATTCTTGTACGTGTTTCCTTTATGTAGAGCTACTTCAAGTAGGTATACGATTTACGAATACTATATATTATATTGTATTATTCGATATATATTCGCATATATTATATCATATAATATATCCTTGTATTTTATGTTGTATGTTCGTTCGTTCGTGGTAATGCGTGCATTGTATGTAAAAATTGTAAGAAATTGAAGGTAATGATGACCACCAGGCACTTGTAGTTTTCCTGTGCGGAAAAAGCATCTGTAGCACATACCAATATTTCTAAGTTCACAAAAGTAACGTACTACAATAAATACATTTCATGTTGAGAATTTTTAAAGAATAGAAAAAGATAGAGGCGAGATTCGAACCCGCGTATTTTTGCCATACCGGGGCAACGCCTAGCCTCTCTCGGCCATTTCATATTTTAAATTACAGATTTCACGAAACTTTTCTAGATCGGAAACACAAACAAAACAAAATTGGAAAGACTAAAGGAGTATTCAATTTACAAATAGTACGATTATCATTTCCCTTGACGTTAAAAAGAAGAAATTACGAATTGGGTTTCAAGGAAAACTTCTTAAATTCGGATCAAACGGTGACTGTCAGTTTAACTAAAGGAAGCAGTTTGAACGAATTTCCAATCCAACTATTATTGTCAGAACCACTGGGGTGAAAATAACCGACCCTTGCCATCTTTCGGTTATAGAACTATAAATTTGATGTAACAGTTTTGTTTTTTACGTATTTCAGCTTTAGGGGTTTTGATTCATGAAACATGTTATAAAAAGGTACCTAATATTCAAATGTCTTTGTTCATGAGCGGTAAATCGCATAAAGCAAATAGGTACTTGAGCATTTTTCTGATGCATAACCCACAGTTAATGATAATATCATCAGGTAAAGGTGTAGATGAGCTATTAGCGCTCTAGTGGCACGTCGAAATGTAGCTAATTAGCCACATTTTGTTTAGTCCTAGCCTTCAGTTGCCATTTTTTAGGTACTCGCGGTAAAAATTTACTTTTACGCTGTAATCTTACTTTGACGTCTAATCGTGTGTGCGTATGCCGTTGTTGAAGATCGTATGTTTAAAATCGTATGTTATAAACACATTATAACTTTTTTACTCATAATATTTATTTATTTTATATATTAATAATAATATAATAATAAAATCTTATTTATTCCATATCTCTCAAATTTACAATTCAAATGATTATTAGTATTGTTAGTATGTTGTTATTCCAGTTAGTTAATGTTAGTATGATTTATTTATTTAATGAGGTATGGATCTCGTTAGAGTAAAGGCCTCTTTCATTTTCTTCCACAGGTTTATATACATATTACATACTGTTAAAAAATTTTACATACCGATTAGTGAAGGCTCAGTCATTTCACACATAAAACTAAAGTACCAAAATTCCTAACACGCAACGAGCACGGAATACAAAAGTTATTTATCACACAGGAACTTGGAAATGTGATATTTTAATAAACGACGACAATTATTCCTTGTCGCCTTAACTCCGCTGGTAAAGTCGCGGTTTGGAAACGTCAAAATATGTAACAACAGTTATATTGCAACACCGTTTCGCGCCAAAATTAGAAATATTTTCGCGGCAATGTCTCATTTGTTATCCGTATATTTTTCTGTCTTTTTATTATAATGCGAAAGAGCTGTCTCTGCGTTATATTTTGTTGAGATGAATATAATATTTATATGAATTTTTAATAAGCAGATGAAACTTGAAAAAGAGGTTATTTTTGTAGAGACAGCAAATATTGAGTGAATTATTTATTATATTTATTGAACATTTTTTATAAAGACACCAAATAAAAGGAAAAGTGAGTTAATGATATTCCAGTATAAACATAATTCTTTTTGTGATTTAATAATTTCAATAGACATAATCTAAGACGTTTTAAAAATAAACATTTCACTACTAATTGGATATTTTTAAACTGGAAAATAACATTTTTAATAACAGATGAAAGCATTAACAACAACTAGAAGTTAATTGCGAGAACAAGTTGCTCTATAAACAAGAGAAATGATGATATTATCTGCGGTCGCTTCGCTCGATTTATAATCTGTATTTTCATTCGCGCGCCTGACCAGTGCTATTTATTCTGTGCCAGTATGACACGTGAATGGAGGGACTTCTAAATTTAAAACGAGAATACATTTTAAATTAAATTATGCTATATTATTTTATTGTGGAATTTTAGAACAGCTTCTAAATTTAAAACGAGAATTTGAAATTATTTTAACGAAATAGTATATTATTTTAATGTGGAATTTGTTGGATATCCTGAATGAGAAATGTAATAATTAAAAATGTTCTCATAAGCATGGTTTTAAAAAATCACTCAATTTAGTTCAACCGCTTGGGAGGTACATTATGAGATACACATTAGACACAGATACACAATACACATAACGTATTTCAAAATCATAACATTAGTCATTAATAATCTTATTCAAAGCTATAGCTATAGTTTCGAAATATTTATTACAGGCGTAAACTACGTTACATTATAGTAGAGCCATTTTAATAGGCAACATTTGACAGTTCAACAAAATTCAACAACGTAACCTAGTAACGACAACATAGAATAACATGATATTTCTTTCTGTTAGATCTGCACATTTGCTTAACTTTTTTCAATAACGATTACATATTTATAATAATAATGACCGATACAAGTAATTTTAAGATTTCATTTTGCTGATGAACCATTCTAAACATAATTAACAATTTCTGAATTGAAGAACTGACGTCGCTACAATTTTGTGTCAATAAACCTTTTTTCTTTTTAAATACCAGAGATGTTACTCTAAAAATCGAGATCTGACATATAGAATCGAATGCTTTTATTACTTGTGAACAAAAATCATCATAAATTAATAAATTCGATTTACAAATGTTTCAAATCCGTATCGATTAATTCACTTTAATCGATGTTTTTAAGCAGGCTACCTCTCTTCGAAGATAAAGTTGATAGACGTCAAATGTTGCCTATTAAATTGGCTCGACTATAATTTTATTGAAGCTGCAACAAAAAAAATATATGCTATGTCACTGCAGATTCTGATTTTTTTTAATGTAGTAATAATAATATCAAAAATTAATAAGATTTTTTATTTATTTATTAGCTTTATTAATTGTAGTGTTTATCAAATGCAAACAAAAATCCTATTATAAGTGAAAATATATAATACATATTATAAGAAATCACACGCGAGGCCGGTTTATGAATGTACCTAATAAGAATGTACTGCGGTCTGCGATTCTACATAAGTTACGTCTAACAATATAATAATGGTTTTCTTAGAAAAGTCTCATCTTAATTGAACATTTACTCAAAACTTATAAACTCTTAGATGCCGCGTCTTAGCTTTCTGAGCGTCTTACCTTCGACATTGAGAGAAATAGGATAGAAACCTAATCCATTTAATACCGGTTTGAGTAAAGTTCTGTTTATAAATTTATTCTTTTATTTATTTATCTAGTAGCTCTTCACCGAAAATTGCTGACTTGACTTTATCTTAAACAAAACTAAATCGGATGTGTTTGGCAGTTATTTATTAATTGTAAGTAACAAATAACAATTTGCTAACAAATCGCTTTAACAGTGTGTAAACTACAGGAATGTACAGTTGCATTAGTTTGAGCTTCAGAAGTTTGTTTATTGAATTATTGTACTGAGCTAGTTGTGATGCAAATTTTATCTATTTTGAAGTGTTTTCCGTGTATGGAGGACGTGAAATGTGTACTTCGTGTGTGTTGTGTGTTTTGTGTGTGTGTGTGTATATTGCTAAATTATTTTTGAAGGAGGAGTCGACTTATATCTAATAGTAATAACTATCTGCGCTTCGTGGTTTCACCCGCGTGGCTCCGCTCCTGTTGGTCTTAGCGCAGCGTAATGATAAATAGCCTATAGCCTTCCTCGATAAATGGGCTATCTAACGTCAAAATAATTTTTCAAATCGGACCAGTCGTTCCTGAGATTAGCGCGTTCTAACAAACTCTTCAGCTTTATAATATTACCTGGTATAGATAAGTTTGTAAATCGAGTTACACTTATACAATAATAAAATTAAATACACAATTGAGGCTCTATATTCATATGTCTGTAAGTATATAAGTATTTTTGATAGGCTTGACGTGTTACAAATTGATGTTAAATTTCCTTTTTGTACCTAAATACTGAACATAAACAATACGTGTGGCACTGCCGCGGTAAAGCTGTTCATAGCATCGCATCGCTGTGCCGGTTGGAGTGGGGGTGTTAGGTTTTTTCGTTACGGAAGTTACATTCGGTCGCCGCGCTCAAGGCCCGCGATAGAAGCTATGCAATAGCTTAATCTTATATATAAAAATGAATCGCAAAATGTGTTGGTAAGCGCATAACTCGAGAACGGCTGAACCGATTTCGATAATTCTTTATTAATTATATTCCTTGAAGTACGAGGATGGTTTTTATGTAGAGAAAACGTAAACATGTACCACGGGCGAAGCCGGGGCGGACCGCTAGTCTTATATATAAAAATGAATCGCAAATTGTGTTGGTAAGCGCATAACTCGAGAACGGCTGAACCGATTTCGATAATTCTCTTTTTATTATATTCCTTGAAGTACGAGGATGGTTTTTATGTAGAGAAAACGTAAATATGTACCACGGGCGAAGCCGGGGCGGACCGCTAGTTAGTTATATTTTTAATCAACATATTTTATGTACCTAAGTTATAATTTATTAGCTCTACGCACAAAATAACATCAACACTGTTTTGCATTTTGAAATATTTTATAAATGAAAACTATTCACGTGCCATAAATGTAATTTACAACTCATTAGTGACACGGTTGATTAATTTTAATTTTATATTTGATTAATTAAATATTCATAAAGAGTAATTACAGTGAAACCTGGTTAAGTGCGACCTCAAGGGACCTGCAATGTCGTTTCACTTATAGAGGTATTCCACTTACCCAGTGTCTCAGATATACAGGTATAAAGAAATAACTGTCTCATTTACAGAGGGGTGATAACGATTGTAGCTTTCGTTTTGACATTTTTCAAATAAACATCTGTATGATAGTAAAGCGAAACTAGAACTGAAGGTAATTGAATCTCAAAATTTGTACTTACGTACTTGGAATTACGTGTGGAATTTGTGGGTAGAATAAGAATGACTAAACAAACAATGTTATCTCAGTTACAGAGGTTTATGCATATAAAATTTACTCGCTGTCTCAGTTATAGAGGTAACTATGATGATAAATCGAAAGAACAAATCCCAGATATAGAGGTTTACCTCGTCCCACTAACAGAGGTAATTCAGTGCCAAAGTGTTGGGACCTCAGCATGAGTTCCAGTAATGGAGGTTTCTCACTTATCCAGGTCCCACTTAACCAAGTTTCACTGTATATGGAAACGATTAATTGATATTTTGCATAAAGTCATATTTTTAACCGACTTCAATTAAAGTTTTTATTTTATTTATTTATTATACGCTTTCAACCGGTGAAGTTTAAAAAAGTGATTAAGTTTGCGCATTTTTTTTTATTATAGGCGCAAACCTCTTGAGGTTTTTTTTCATAAGATCAAATCCTGACAATAACGAATACATCAAAATAAAAATTATCGAAAACGGTCTAGCCGTCCATGCGTGATGCCTTGACCAAGGGAAATAGGGATTAATTTTTTATACATATAATAGATATTATTAAAGGAATATAACTTTTCTTAAATGTGAGTATGACGTATGCGTGTCTGTTACTCTTTCACACTAAAATATCTGTATTAATACATTGAAATATGTACTTGAAACAGAAATCATAATTGCACGCCTCATAAGCGAAGCGTTGAGGTGGGTACTACTGTCACTTCGCGCAAAACATCTGATTTTTCAAACTTAAAATGTCTTTATGTATCATACATTGCACTTGTAAGATAATATTTTCAATATGCCTTTAAATTAAAAGCCATAATAATATCTAAATTAGAGAAAACTTTTAATAAAGTCCTACCTTGTAACAGATTCATTACTTCTCTCGAAGCTTAGAAAAGCGGAATTTGTACGAAACTGGTAAAAAGTTGACGATAAAAAGCAAGTCACTTAAATGTTACAAAATAAATGATCACAGTGTTCCTGAGTAATGATCCAGCGACGTTTTCCTCGGAAGTGTACTTAATTTGTGAGAAAAGGGTGATTTTGTTTCTTTTACTTTATCTATATATCTTTATTTATAGACTTTATCCGTTATGGTAGGAAATTTAATGCTTTTAGAGGATACAGATGTTAAATGTCTTACCACAAAAAAACTTTATACAGGGTTTAACTTTAAGCGCGGGTTTTCTCTAATCTGGTTTTGTTGTATTTCACACTCGCCGCTCCGCGCAGTTTCACCCCCGTGGCTCCTCTCTTGTTGGTTGTAGCGTGAAGATTTACAGCCTATAGCCTTCCTCGATAAATAAGCTATCTAATACCGAAAGAATTTTTCAAATCGGACCAGTAGTTCTCGAGATAAGCGCGTTCAAACAAACAAACAAACAAACTCTTCAGCTTTATAATATTGGTATAGATAAAATGTTGGTTTAAAGTTAGACTGTGTTTAAATTGTTTTGTGGTAATACCATAAGTCGTCAATCAAAATGTTAGAGGTTAGAGGCTGAGGAATCAGGGGTCAAGTCAAGATCAGATGAGTATGCAGTAAATAAAATTAAAAAAATATGCACGTAAGTTATTCTCATAAAGAACCACATGTTTATTTCTTCCTTCGGATAGGTTTTACATTTTCAAGCGACTTAAAAAAAAGAGGACTTAATGCAGCTGTATATTTTTTGGGTCTGTTCGACGGGATGTACCTATTTTACTCAATTTTTTTTTATTTAAAAGCTGGCTGACCCGATTTAAATTTGATTTAAAAAAAATATTATGTCATTTATTTTAGCGCTCAATGTTTGACTGATTATTTAGTTATTTGTTTGAATGATTTATGGATTTAGTCTAATCACAAAATATAACAGAAGAACTATTGTGAATGATTCACCGTGATAATATAATCCCTTTCTGCCAAGCATTTCCCGATTTACAAAGAAACAGGTAAAAATAAAATAGCCTTGAATCGTGACATAATGTAATTGATACGAATTCGCAGAAATCTTGTGAATACAATGAATAAAGATGGATTGGGAACTATTAGATGAATGGAACATGGCGTAAAAGGGTTTGGATTATTCCTTAATACTTATATAAGTATAACATAATATTATGTTACATGAAATAGCAATTGATACTTATTTGCTATTAATATATTATATACTAATATTATAAAGCAGTGGTGGCTCAGTGGTGAGACCTCGGACTTCGAATCGATAAGTCCGGGGTTCGAGACCGGGCGAGCGCGCAGGAAATAAATTGATTTTTCAATTTATCTGCGCATGTTGTAACATTACCACTGCTCGAACGGTGAAGGAAAACATCGTGAGGAAACCGACATGTCGAAGAATCAAAAGTTCGACGATATGTGTCATCCGCCAACCCGCACTTGGCCAGCGTGGTGGATTATGGCCTGTACCCTCATAGGAGGCCCGTGTCCCAGCAGTGGGAACATATATGGGCTGATGATGATGATGATGATGATTATAAAGCTGAAGAGTTTGTTTGAACGCGCTAATCTTAGGAACTACTGGTCCGATTTGAAAAATTCTTTCGGTGTTAGATATCCCATTTATCGAGGAAGGCTATAGGCTATATTATATCATCACACTAAGACCAACAGAAGCGGAGCAATGCGGGTGAAACCGCGGAGCGCAGCTAGTACTTATATTACATGAAATAGCAATTGATACTTATTTTCTAGCCTATTGAATATATTATAAATGTATATTTAAAAAACATCAATTCTACAGGAATTGATGTTTTTTTAAATATACGTAAATATTATATAGTTTCGTAAATATTATAAAGAATAAAGTGGCACGATCAATTAGTCTTTTATGTGTTCATTTGAATTTATTATTATAATATAATTTATTTTATAAATTTGTGTTTTGTGAGAAGTGATCGTAACTTGAAAAAGTCACATATCAATTAATTAACAATTAATGTTAGGTATTTAGTAAGTTCGTCAATATTATAACTATTTATTGGTTTTTCCTGTTAATTTTCTGTAATTATATTTTGTATCAACGAACTTCTATTCACCATTATGTTTCAA
>CAJQZN010040394.1:0-45668 GCA_907164685.1 Colias eurytheme
AACGGTGCCCAAAAAGAAAAAACAGTGCTCGAATAACTTCGGAGTTACAGGCTTCGTTCAGTGAGTATGCTGGGCGTAGGTTCTACGCCCAGCATACTCACCTCAGTGCGCGAATATCGAACGAGCTATAGGAACAATTTACGTCTCAAAAAATTGTGCTTGAAATAGTGCCCAATATCAGTCCAATTTTTGCTTGACTTTTGACCTAGAAAACCATTAAATTTGATTGTAAACTTCTACATACATTACATTGAGTACAGTCGAATACAATATTATTAACTTTCTTTCTTACAATTTTTGTCTTGTGTAAATTATTTGTTTTGTTATATTGTCTATGTAAGGGAGTATTTACTTTAGAATCGCAATATTATTAATTACACATTATTTTAATAATACTTTATAATAATATGATTAAGCCTTCGCGCGTCGCATGGGACCCCGGTAGCTAGGAACAATGATTTTATATATTTGTCTAGATCACGGCGCTTGAAGGATTAAGATATCAAATGAAGTAAATCATGCATGAAAAATAAAGTTGCTGTTATTAATGCTTACATTACAACTGACAAAATTATTCAAAATAATCATTTTCCGGATCAAGGACGGTACCACAACGTTTACGGAATTGACCTGTATTCCTCATGTGATAAAGTTCAATATAGTGTGGCAGTAATGGATGCACGTACGGTCAATAGGTATGGGGCTTACGACGCGCGGCGCCCGCGACGCTAAACATTTTTTTTATATGTATATTATATACAATATTAAAACTACAATTTTTTCTATTTACATTGATTATATTATGAATGTTAACAAAAGCTGTGAACTAGTTAACTAGAATTCTGATTACTTTGGCCCTTTAAATAGTAATAAATAACGTAAGTAATTAAAAATGTTTTTTATTGCTAAACCTTTCATTGATGAAACTATTGGAAAGAGTTTTAAAAATTTGTATAACTATGTCACAGTATTATATTATTTATTATTATTTATATGTGTATCTCATCCATAATACTCGGGTACCATCATAAGGAAGGTACCCGGTCCTTTGGAAGGCTTACGTGGGGACACGGATCCAACACGCAGAGGCCCTTTAGAGAACTTTACTGTGTTGTGGGACACCAGCCGCAGCCTGCCCATGACTGCACTACAGAGATACAGTCCTGGGCAGTCCGCGGCCGATGTAGGACTATTTCGAGATATGGAAAACAAAATAAACTGTGCTATGGAGTGGGATGTTAAATGGGCCGGTATTTAGGGACTATTGGAAACTATGGCACCTGCCTTTCTACTAAAAGAAAGTAAAAATATGTTGGCAGGTGGTGACTCGCCCTCTCACTGTATGGGCCCCCGAAATAAGTCGCTGCAAAAGTGCGACAAGGGGGCAACATATTGTGAGCAGCTAAGGGTGGAGAGGCGTCCCTGGACTTTAAACTACGATCACGCGCTCCCTGAGGGTCCAGCATCACGTGCCCACTCGCCACTTACGCTTCGCATCCACCCTTCGAGCTAAAAGCTCTCGCGGCTCCACTCTGGCCGGCCGGTTAAGGCAAGCCAGAGGTGGGGGTCCTGTCCTCGTCAGGCTTCACTCCGACCGGCCGGTGAAGGCGAGCCGGAGATGAAGACAGGGGCCTCCCCCGGGAGCACTCGGTTCCCGCGGGGTCGCTACTCCCCGACACCCCGCCACAAGGTGTCCTGCGGGTTGACTGATTGCACGGGTGGAATATCTATTGTCACGTAAACAATAGATATTCGAACCGTGGGCGATGGGGTCGTCACATCCCTACGCTCATTATTATTTATTATTATTATTTTGACTGGTTATAAGTTTTGCCTGCAACATATATACAAAAAGAAACTGTATAATTTCCTTTTTACAATTTTTCAAGATATTAATTTTATTGGCTGCAAACATGGACGTATAAAAAAAGACGGACGGTATATCGCCTAAATATTGAGTGAAGCCTAGTAATGGCGGCGAAACATCCATGCGTGTGTGCCATGTTGCCATGGCAACAGCTGTGTTGATGACAATGGCGGCTGTATTTTTTTCTATAAATTTTGCCATAATAATTTTGTCATTAAAACATAAAAGAAATAACTTGCTTCCCTGTGGAATGTAATCCCTTGTGTTTTGTTATTTAAAATTGTACTGTTGCGACACCATTTAACCACGCAAGACGGCATTTTAAATATTTTTTGTGAAACAGTGACGCAGTTAATCAGTCGGTAGTTCACGACGTAATGGCGGCCGACTAGCTTACTATGGTGAGAGTGTGTGCGTGTTTATTGTCTTTACGCGATCGCTAGCTTACTATGGTGGCTTCACATTGTTTGTTCGTAATACGGCGTCCGTCTTTTTTTATACGTCCATGGCTGCAAATGACTGTTTTTATTCAGACAAACACACAATGCATTGAAGTAATAGACTTCATTTACGCTTAAAGTTTCATTCATTTATTATTATTTATAAAATATATAATAATGCATTTAATCGAAAGTTTTTGACATGTGAGAAAATACCATAATTATTTCCAATAACATGAAGTCTACAATTAGAAAGTTTAATATTTTTGTCCAAAAACATGTGTCGACGACTGTACCCCATTTTACGTTAGTATGTAGAAGTTTACATTAAAATTTAATGGTTTTCTAAGTCAAAAGTCAAGCAAAAATTGGACTGATATTGGGCACTATTTCAAGCACAATTTTTTGAGACGTAAATTGTTCCTATAGCTCGTTCGATATTCGCGCACTGAGGTGAGTATGCTGGGCGTAGAACCTACGCCCAGCATACTCACTGAACCTCCTCTTCCCCCGGACCGCCGTAAGGTGTAGACGTGTGTAGAACTGTACAACTCTCGATAGTTAAATAAATAAATAATATAATAGTGATAAATAATTGAACAAATAAAATAGGAGAACATAATTCATGAAGAGGTGTTGCGTACTTAAGTGCAAGAAGAAATATTGCGTACTCATTCGCACAATCATCACTGATTCATTGATCGACGCGGGACAGCAATATATCTCCACCACACCTATGTTATCCTAGTACATCGTGGACTGCAAGTATTAGGTTTGTTTTATTTTATGAGACTAATAAGTAAGTGCAAGAAGAAATATTCCGTACTCATTCGCACAATCATTCAATGATTCATTGATCGACGAGGGACGGTGATGTACCTCCAGCACACTTATGCCATCCTAGTACACCGAGGACTGCAAGTACTAAGCTACTACTAATAAGTAAAGTGCATGAAGAAAGTATCGCTGGTATCGCGTACTCGTTCGCACTATCATTCATTGATTCAATTGATCGTCGTGTCGGATATTCAACGATATCTCTATTTCACCTTTGCATCGTGGACTGCAAGTATAGTTTCTTATTTCACAAAGTCACTCAAGAAGGACTCTTTCAAACTTATGGTACCCTAGTACACTGGAAGACATCTTGGCAAGTCAAACTACGCATTTATGCTACGTAAAAGACCATTTTTTGTCCTTGTCACTCACTAGAATCACGCAACAGAGTGAATTGCGTTTCTTATAATATTATTCATTGATCACAATTATCTTCATTCTGCAATTAACTAATTCAAACCTACACTGCAATTACTATTTTGTGCGTATTTGCCAATCTTTACGTAAGGAGAGGAATATTATATAAACAAAATAAAGCACCTTTAATTAATTAATTGCATCTTTAAATTTATTTTATTTCATACTGTGCTCACTTTGCTATATTGACTTTAGTAGTGAAGATGATGCGCACTCCGGAGAAATCAAATTCATTTCCGGATTTAACAGTTCAAGATGAGTCAAAAAAGCCCATACATATTGGTACTCGTAATAAAAGAAGAAGATCACCGACTGAGAGTTACCTTACCTCGGATCTTATTCAAAACATGACTTCTGACATAAAAAATGAAATGAAATGTCAAATAAAAGAACTAATTGAAACACAAAATTCACAAATAAATAAAATTTTGGAGACTGTGAAAGACATCCAACAAACTAGTAACAGTGTACAAACTACATTGGCTTTCCTCCTAGAAGAAAACTCCGAGCTGAAAGCTAAAATTGAGAAATTGGAAAATGAAAGAAAAAAAGATAAAGAGCAGATTACATTATTGGAAAACAAAATAGAAGAAAATCAACGAATTGAACGAAAAGCCAACATAGAAATACGAAATGTTCCCTTAACAGGAAAAGAAAAGAAAACCGATCTATTACAAATGATTCACACCTTATCTGATTGTCTTAAATTAAAAATGGATAAAACTGAAATAAAGGACATAATTCGAACTAAGAAACAAAAACAGGAAAGAAGTACCCTAATCGTAGAATTCACGAATACATTTATAAAAGATAACATACTGAGAGCGGCAAAAAGTTATAACTATAAAAACAAATCGAATAAATTAAGTGCCAAACAATTGGGCATTTCAACTAATCAAGACATACCAATCTTTATTTCCGAAAATCTTACACCCCACTGCTCTAGATTATACTTTCTGGCTAGAGACTTCAAACAATCGAATGATTTTAAATATTGCTGGACTAACTATGGAAAGGTGTACTTGAGACGTGATGACGACTCGCCTATAATTGCAATTCACAAAGAAACTCAACTACAGGATCTTCTAAAGAAATGACTATACCTATGTCTTATGTTTGTTAATATCATACATATTATAATATTAGAATATAGTAAGCTAGTTAAATTAAAACACATTATATTTTATCAATTATATTTTTATGTAGTTTATTATTATTACACTACTAATATTTTCTATTTATATCATATTATATTTTATATTTACTTTATATATATCCTACCATGTTATACAACTTACAAACAAGTATTTTTATCACTATCTACATACTGCAAACGTACCTATAAAAAATGTTTTATTGAGTATTGTCTTACCTTGAACTTACCACATATTATATTAATTCAAATATTACTATTATACAACTATTATTATTTTATTTCAAATATTAATTTAATTCAAATATTACTATTATACAACTGCTACTACACAATCTATATTAGTATACTTATGTATTTGTTAATAAACTACACCCCCCATCTCTTTTATTCAGATAATGGATGATCGAAATACAGTTTTAGATGAATTAGACGATTTATATAATACCACCGCTGTTAATTGCTCCATATCAGAGTTATATAAGCATATGTCACCGGATAAACCTAACTGTTCCATCGTTCACCAAAATATTAGAAGTATTCATAGCAGTAACAATTTGGACGACCTAGATATTAATCTTAGTATGTTACACCATTCTATCGATATAATTGTCTTAACAGAATGCAGAATTAATCAAAACAAACCGCTACCTATTAAACCATCGTACACCACTCATAGCTCCATTAACAAAATAAATCAAAATGATGGCGTCGTAATATTTATCAAATCATCGATCACACATTCAATAAAGGAAATTACAATTCACGGTGCTTCATGTTTAGAAATCACTACTCCTAATCTGAACATTATTGCTATCTATCGTTCTCCATCTGAAAGAAATCCGACTTCATTCATAAATTCACTTGATACATATCTGAATTCACTACACCCCTCCAAAAACATTATTTTAACTGGCGATATAAATATTAACATAATTGAAGGACATAGCGATAAATTTTCAGAAACTTATATGGACATGTTGGCCTCGCACAACTTATTACCTGGACATAAATATGATACAAGGATAAATAGCTGTCTGGACCATGTTTTCACTAACTTTTCTTCTGCTAATGTTAAGATAATAGTTGCAGTATTAGACACAACGATAACTGACCATAAAATGATTTTAATAAGTATATTTCATAAAATAATAATAAAAAAAAGGAATTTCACTAAAACAGTTACTAACTTTTCAGAAGCGGTTTCTGACCTAAAAAAAAAAGATCTTACATATTTAAATAATATAAACGATCCTAACATTTTGTGTAGTAGCTTAGTTGATTTAATAACAAAATGTCTAAATAAATTTACAAAAACCTACAAAATTTCATCCAACAAACGAATTCTAAAGCCCTGGATTACCCCAGGTGTATTAAAATGTATTAATAACAGAAATAAACTACAAAAAAAAGCTCGGCTTGACCAGAATAATAATATTTTGCAAATTACATATCGACGATATCGCAATTTTTGCAATAACTTAATTAAAAAATTAAAAAAACAATATGAAAGAACGTTACTCAATAAATCTAAAGATGATAACAAGACCTTGTGGAAATGCATAAAAAATCTAACTAATATAAATAAACAAAAATCAATTAATACTGAACTTTTAAATATAAAAAGCACTCCATTACAATCTGCAAATTACATTAATAAACATTTTAACAACATAGGAATAGACTTGGCTCAAAAAATAAAAAGTGAACCAATTTTAGAAAAAGAATACATTGCTTCACTTCCCTCCCAAATAAACTCGATAGGTATTATTGTACCGAATATAAATGAGATAGAAACTATCATAAATAATCTTAAGTCTGATTCTGCGGCCGGTTGGGATAACATTCCTACACATTTCCTTAAACTAGCTAAAAGCTACCTTTTACCTAGCATTACCCATCTTGCTGTATTGTGCTTCCACCACGGAATCTTCCCGTTTGAACTGAAGCGCTCTATTATTGTTCCCATATATAAAAGTGGAGACAGAGACGACATTAACAATTACAGGCCGATCTCGGTCCTGACAGCACTATCAAAAATAATGGAAAAATTAATAAATTCACGATTATCAAGTTTTATAAACAAATACAACCTTCTCTCTAATTCACAATTTGGCTTTCGAAGAGGAATCAGTACTGAAGACGCTATCTCCAGCCTTACAAATAATATAACAGAACAATTAGATGCAAAGCGCAAAGTTTTATGCATATTCTTGGATTTAAAAAAAGCTTTCGATACCGTCTCTGTCTCCACTCTTCTAGAAAAGTTAAATAAAATGGGCGTTAGGGGTACTTTTCATTCATTAATAACGGATTACCTCTATAACAGAACTCAAAGGGTAAAGCTGAACAATGACATCATAAGTGATGATGAAAATTGTTCCAACTTCGGCGTACCCCAAGGAAGCGTCCTTGGACCCACATTATTTTTAGCATATATTAACGACTTAACAAATATTAAAATTAAAAACGGAAAAATTTTTTCATATGCCGACGATACCGCTATTTTCATCCACGGCTCTAACTGGATCGAAGTATTTAATCTAGCAAATTCTGCGTTATTTAAGATATCGAACTGGTTAAATATGAATCTGCTCACACTTAACACGTCAAAAACACATTACATTACATTTTCAATAAGAGACAATATGCAACCAGATCCTAATTTAACATTAACTCTTCACCACTGCACCGATTATAAATCTTGCTCATCAAATTGCCCCCCTCTTAAACGAGTAAATACAATCAAATACTTAGGTATCATCTTGGACAAAAATTTAAGTTGGCAACCGCAAATAAATCTTGTCACTGTACGCGCCAGAAAACTAATTGGGGTCTTTATAAAATTACGTGATATTGCAGATAAGGAACTAATTATGTACATATATAGAACGTTAGTCGAATCTCTTTTACTTTACTGCATTACGATTTGGGGTGGCACTTTTAAATCAAAATTCATTAGTATAGAACGGGCACAAAGATCTATTATTAAAATTGCGCTATTTAAGAAAAAGAGATATAGAACCGATACCCTATATAAAGAAGCAAATGTCCTTACGGTAAGAAAACTATATATTCAGCAATGTATACTTAAAACTCATAAAAACATAAAAGTCGACCCAAACATTCTAAAAAAAAAGAATACCATTCTCCGTTCTACCACAAATAAATAATAAAACACTATTTGCCTCCAGACAATTTTATTCGCAATCAATTAAATTATATAACAAAATGAATAGAACTCTAAATATATATACAATGTCCTTTGCAGACTGTAAAAAAACAGTGCATAAATGGCTCAAAACTATCACTTATGACGATGCGGAAGATTTGCTATTGTAAAAAAATAATAATAATAATAAAATTAACATGATTTTGTTTATATAAATTATTCTATTTTATTTATATATATGTATGTATATTGTATATCTTAATATAAAATATTCTGATTTTATTTATTTTATTTATTGTATTTATTTACTTATTACTTATATAATATATTTATCTATTTATTATTACTTAGTACCATATAAATTAAATAATTTTTGTGTTGTATTGTTAGCATGTAGCTATATTTCAGTAAGGAAGAGGGAACTTCCCTACTACAGGTCTATATGACTTAAAAGGGAAGTTCCAAATGATTGTGACCACACCGCCATGCTGAACAATAAATAAATTGTTTAAATTGTTTAAATTGTTTAAATTGTTTAAATTGAACGAAGCCTGTAACTCCGAAGTTATTCGAGCACTGTTTTTTCTTTTTGGGCACCGTTTGGCACTATTTGGGAACTATTTTTTGAAGTATGAATTATGTTTGAAGCGTATACAGATTCTCCGGACGGAGGTGAGTATGCTGGGCGAAACCTTCGTCCAGCATACTCATCGAACTATGGCTATAACTTCGCAAGTACAAGAGCACTATTTTTTTCCTTTGGGCACTATTTAGCACTATTTCAGAACAGTTTTTTGACATTCATGAAATATCAGGATTCCATGGTGAGTTGTGGTGAGTATGCTGGACGAAGGGACACCGCTATGCTGCGTAGGGCGTGACAATGTGTTATAATCGCCATATAATATGATGATAATGATTGTGATTGTTTATGACCACAGGTTGCAGTGCTAGTATCGGGCAGCGGCAGCAACCTGCAGGCGCTGATAGACAGCACGCGCGACCGCACGCAGTGCATGTGCGCTGAGATCGCGCTCGTGGTCAGCAACAAGCCCGACGCGTTCGCGCTCAAACGCGCTGAGAACGCTGGGATACCCGCGCTGGTAAGTAGCGGCGCTGAGAGACAGCGCTGATAGACAGCACTGAACTATTGGAGTCAATAAAAAATAAAAATAAAATAAAAATCATTTAATGTACAAGGTCCCTTACATCATAATACAGACCCCAGACTCCCAATATAGCTTTCGCTGTGTTTCAGGAGTCTGTGCTTTCCCGATAAATTACATCAGAATAGTTCAATAGTAATTAGTAACAAAAGAAAATTTTTACTTAATGTTGACAAACGATAACTGCAACATGCGCGTAACACCATCAGTGTGCTAGTGTTTATAGGTTTATAGGTCGTAACATCGAGCCTTAGAGATACATATTAGTTTAAAAATCGCTATCAAAAGTAAAAACATACTTCCATGTATTTTTTACTGGACATCTCATTACTAAATCATATAAAATGACACATATTTACCAATTTAAACTATACAGGTGTTCAACCACAAAGAATACGCATCTCGCGAAGAATTCGATCGCGCAATTTCAAAGGCTTTAGAATCGCATCGCATCGACCTCGTGTGCCTTGCCGGATATATGAGGATACTGTCCGCTGAGTTTGTGCAAAAGTGAGTATTTTTTTGTTAAATTTTGTGTTACCTAACTGTCTTCTGTTTTGGGATATTTCGTTATATGTAACTTTTTAAGGGGGTTATCTCATTGTTTAATTTAAAAAAATGAATGAATTTGTAAAATAAGTGAGCTACCATTTGCTTTCATGTTATTTCCTCACAACATAGTCTCTTTCTTTCATATTGCATCTTGCAAGCCTCTTGTGAATTGTGCTAAAGTATCTAATATTTTCGCCATGTTCTTTCAATTTATGTATGTCATATTTATTGTAGTAAAAGTTATTTTCGGAACTTAATTTAGTGCTTTCTCCGATATTACTAGGCTGGACTTGTATATAGTTTACTTCTTAAAGAATGTACTCAACTGGTAACTCGTTTAACAAATATATTATATTAATATTTTATACATAATTCAATATTTGTAGATGGAAAGGCAAGCTAATAAACATCCACCCGTCGCTACTACCCAAACACCCGGGTCTCCGCGCGCAAAAACAGTGTCTCGAAGCCGGTGACACCCTCTCTGGTTGTACTGTGCATTTTGTTGATGTAAGTATACATGTATAACTATTTCCTACTACTGTGATAATTTATTTCTTTATGTAGAGCAATTTTTGGAAGTCGAAGAAAAAAGCCTAACATTGATTCATAATATAATTCATTACTTAGTTGAATTTCGCGTTTTTCAACATTTTTTTTCAAATTTCATTCTTTAATATCATATTAACTATATTCTGTGAATGTGTAAATGTTTGGCTGAAATTTTCTTCATAATACATTTGCTCATTGATAATAATTGTGTGCTAAGTAGTTCAACCCACTTAAATAAATTCCACTATGACTTACACAAGTGCATGTTTTTATTAATTTATTAATATTAAACACACATTGGTTCAGGAGGGCATGGACACCGGCCCCATAATAACGCAAGAGCGCGTGCCCGTATACCCGCACGATACAGAAGAAACGCTATCCGCTCGCATTCTAACCGCGGAACATCGTGCGTACCCGCGAGCTTTGAGACTTGTGGCCACGGCAAGAGCGAGACTTGATGCTAAGGGGAATGTTATTATGTCGTAATTTAGGATAAATGATTGTATAATTTGATGTCGAAAATGTTTTTGTATACTTTGGTTGTCATAGATTTTTGAAAATAAAGTTTTTGTATACTGTCTTTTGTATAGATGAAATAAAATTAAATATCAGTTGCTTGCCCATAGATAATTATGACAATTTTAAACCTAACTTATCCATTAGTTCGCATTCTAACTGCGGAACATCGTGCGTACCCGCGTGCGTTGAGACTTGTGGCCACGGCAAGAGCCAGACTTGATGCTAAATGAAATGTTATAATGTCGTAACTTAGGATTAATGTTTCTGTATAATTTGATTGAAAATGTTTTTGTATACTTTCATTGTTATAGATTGTGAAAAATAGATAAAAATGTTTGTGTATACTTGATCGAAAATGAAATTTTTGTGTAACAATGTCAGTTCCCAGATATAGGTGATCAATATTTAAGTGAATGTCCAAACTTTGTTCTCCAAGACAGAAATGAAATAAATTTTTCATGTACTTTAGTTTCCACAGACATATTATGAACTAGTTTCGGTAGCTCATATCAAAAATAAAAGATGAAAAAATATCCATTTGGGGCCAATATTATGAGATTAATTAGATATCTTTCATATAGGTATTTCGTTGTATATTTTATAGTATGAAGTTAAGTTTTTAATCGAAATATAGTATATGAATAGATTTTATAGAAATTAACAAGATATGTCTCAATCTCAATATGTGTTCTGAAAAAAATATAGCATTTATGTATACTTGATACTTTGATATGTTAAGGATATACATTCCATTGAACAATAAAATATGTTGACAATCGATTAAATCCACATTTTTATTCTATTCTCTAGTATTAAGTAGTTTTAAAATAAAGAGCGCAACTCGAATAAGTCTTCCGATTACTGTATAAGATAAACGACACTGTCTTTTGTACTTGTTATATTATTGTTAAAAGTAAAATAAAATATTCAATTGCATACAGTTTTTTATTTCTCAAACATAATAAAATGTGTAATAAAAATAATCTGAAATCAAAGGTATATAATGTGTTATAATTAATATCACAGATATTCTAAAACTACATAAAAGTTGACTGGGTTATTCATTAATTGTTCATCCCTTTTTCTTGTCTGTATTAAAGTTAATTAATTCACCAAACGCTTTAAATAAAATACCCACAAAATCATCATTTTCTGTGATGGTAACATTTTGCTCTTTGACTTTTTCTTTTTCCTTCACTGAGTGTTGGCCATTTATCAAAATGTCTTCACAAATTTTATCAAACTCAACATGAAATTTTTGTTTATTGAGTAGAGGAACAATCAGGTTATATGTATTAATTTTAGTGTTTATGGATTTTGCTAAATTCCTATTACTTTCATAAATATATTCCCACTTCTTAATGTCTTCCTCCTTCAATGGATATGGTCCTAAATACATTCTATCATTTCTTATTTCTTCCTTTAAATGTTCAATGTCTTGATCAATCTCTTTGCTCATTGTTATCCATTCTGGGGTAAAGCCATTGTTAATCAAAACCTGAAAAATTTAAATATGGATTATAAAGGGTCAACATTGCAATAATAAAAATACATCAATTCTTTTTCAAATGCGTCAACTAGAACTTATTTTTGATAAATTACATAAACATATTAATCCAGCTTTAGGCATATATAATAAAAGTAGGGTCCATACCTCATTTAATTTATGTGTAGTAAAATCAACATATGGATTCCTATTTTGATCTTTCAAAGGTTTTCCTTTACCCCTTAAATTTTCAAATTCCCCCTTAGACATAGACTCCTGAATTAGATCTTCAACAAGTCTATCAAAGCCATATTTTGTTTTAATGTCATGTTTCTTAGCTGGCTCTTTCTTCATTAGAGCATTGTCAGAAGCAACAGCTTTAGAGATCCTGTGTTCCATGACATTTATGGCTGCTTTTTCTGCCCTGGCTTGTGCCCATTGCTTCTGTCGCTGAAAAGGAGTTCCATGCCCCACTCCTTCAAAGCTTAAGTATTGACGATGTTGAGGTGCTGTGTGCTAAAATTTGAATAAAATAAAATGATTTAAAACTCAACTAAAACTCTTTCCTTTTTCTATTAATACATACTCCATTTACATTTAAGTTGATTAAGATGAAATTAAACAGAGTAATAAGACCTTACTAGATATAGAATGATTAATAAGCTTACCCTTATATCAAAAACAATTTTTTCCACCTCTTCCTTTTTGCTAGAGCCAGTATTATGTTTGGAAAGAATTCGGAAAGCATTCTCTACTTCTACAAATTTTTCAATGCTTGCATCTGGTGATTTCGAATCGGGGTGATATTTTTTCGCTAACTCCAGAAAAGCCTGTCGCACTGTTTCTTGATTAGAGTCAGAAGGTATGTTTAAAAGCTTGTAACTGTCCTGGGAATTATATTATATTAAAAAGAAAGTTTAGTGATGATAAATAGCTACTTCGTTTATTTCTCTTGCACAAGCTTTAACAGAAATAATCGCTACATACCTCAAGTTCTCTCCGGGCTGATTTTGTCACAATTGTTCGAACTAAATAATTATTTATATATTGCCAATGAAACGGACCTGGCCGAACACAGGGATACGTACGTGTATTCATATTTATTTCATTATAATTTAATAATTACATAATATTATGCCAGAATTACGGCTTGTTTTGATTTGTACTTTGGAAATCTTTCAATGTTTTTAATATCAATTAAGCGTGTTTTGACATAATATGTACTTGTCAATGTCATTGAAGGAAAAATATCTGCTGCGTTCGCGACTTTATTTTGGAAGTGATTTCTATGATTTAATAATACTGCATTGTCTATGTGGTCTATATGTTCGCATTAGTTGGTGGAAAACTGGAGCTTAGTTGGAGTAAAATAAGTAGCGGAAACTCTGACTGTAAAACATTTTGAAAAATCAATTTCCCGAATATAAAATAATACAACACTCATATTATTATTTATGATTATGATTTGGTACTTTTAGGGATACCTACCTGCGTTTGGCCTTTGGGGTATGTTATTGATAAAAATAAATAACATAGCGCTTAATTTAATGACTGTATAATACCTTAGATAAGCACTGCTCTACGAACTCGAGATGTTCCAGTATTAAAAACTTAAATAAAAAGGGTGTACAAATAAAAGAGTTTATTTTTTTTTTAATAATAATTATATTGCTTGAACAGTTAGACACATGAAGAATTGAAATATAATACATAATTATTATACACATAAAAATATAAAGTGGTACTTTTTTTATACTATATATTTACTTATTATTTATAGAATGAAAGAGTACAAAACCGGGAAAATTATCATTGGTATTATTGAATAGTAAGAAGTAGATAAGTACAACCTACATTTTGCTTCTCTATTACCTACTTTTATATACAAAAGTTTATCACAGTACAACATGCTCCTACATATTATAGTTTTAAATTAAATGAGAATCATATTCATTGAAAATTATTAACCCCTTACCGCATACAAAGCCATATATGGACGACGAAGTTCAAGAATTTTTTATAGGCTAACTATAAACAATATCTAAAAAAACTACCTTACATCTAAAACAGCATTTCATCGAGAATTGGAATGTAATTAATTTTTACAATGTAAATGTTATCCATCAGATATATTATAGATTTAGTCTAGCGCGTGCGACGGTTTGGGTGCGCGGAAAAAACCGTGATTTTCAAATTAAGATTTCAATATCAAAAAGGTGAGTAAAGCCATGAAAAAAAATATTACTTCATTCTTTAGTCTTTCTAAAATAAGGTTAAACATTTGGTTTGGTTGTTTTTTTGCTTTAATCATGTTTTTTTGTACTTTTCCAAATCTGTCATATTTGGCTTCACATGCATTCCGTCCAAAATATATTATGTCATATGTGGCTTGGTATGCATTCAAGGATACTTTTACTGATTGTTCCAGTATCGATTCCTGGACACTTTTATCTCACTGCTAAGCATGTAAATATCATATCATCATCAATAAATACAGACACATGCTATATGCCACTGTATGATTTTTAATTAGCCGTTTCAGAGCAAATGCGAAAGTCAGGGAAAGCTATTATTACCAAAAGACGTGGTCGTCTCTCAAAAACTTAGGAACATCGGCATCTCTGGAGTCTCCTCAGTATTCCTGACTCGCCAATTGCCCAAAAAAGCTACTAAAAACTCCTGCAAGACATCTAGATTTTCACTTTGATTCTGTACGATCTGATGGGATTAGTCATTACCCAATTTGGAAGAAGAACACCCGTCA
Organism: Colias eurytheme; assembly: GCA_907164685.1. NCBI lineage: Eukaryota > Metazoa > Arthropoda > Insecta > Lepidoptera > Pieridae > Colias > Colias eurytheme. The sequence goes on from CAJQZN010040394.1 coordinate 14,929, forward strand.
GCTATGCATATATTGTTCCAACTTCGTTCCTTCATGTTTTGTGAAAAATATAACGTGTTTTTATGTTATAACTTGTTACAATGACAAACGTAAATGTTTTAAGCAATTTCACGAAGTATAAGTTGGCTGTGATTCTGGGTGTTATTTAGGTATCCATGTAAAGTACTAACATTTCGCCCGCGGCCTCACCCGCACTTTCAAAGAAAACCCCGCATAGTTCCCGTTCCCGTGGGATTTCCGGGATAATACCTATCCTATGTGTTAGTCCAAGTTACCCTCTATATTATGTGTGCTAAATTTCATTAAAGTCGGTTAAGTAATATTTGTGAGAAAGAGTAACAAACAAACACATACACATACATCCACCCTCACAAACTTTCGCATTTATAATATTAGTAGGAAAGGATTTATGTAAAATATATGTAGTATATCAGTTGACTTAGCATTCAGGATACAAGCCTAAGTTTAGTTTGGGGCTTGGCAACCATGTGTGTGAAATTAGTACGGAATATATTTTTATTTTATTAATTTTCTTTCTAATTGCATACGAAGCCATATATGACAGAAAAAATATAACGAACACTGCATACGAGTCCATATATGGCGCCGTTTCATATTTTCTATAATATAAGTAAATAATTTTTTTTCTCAATTTGATCTTATAATGTAAGGGTAATTAACACTTTTTTGCAAAAAAATAATTTTTATTTCATCTCCTTAATAATTCATGCAATAAGGGGTTAATTAAATATAATTACTTATGTACCTATGTCAGTTTCCTATTAATGAAATAAATTTTCTAGATTAATAATCGAATTTTCCTATAATCTACGGACAATAGCCTAACTAATTGAATATAAACCTAATATGTATGACAATGAAATAGAAAAAGATTTAACAGAAGGAAGAAAAAAGACTAAAAATATATCATTACTTTATGCATCCATAACTCACGCAATTGCTTTTTATAATTACAGCACGATTCAAACTTAATGGCGGCTCGGAACATAAAACGATCTGATGGGCAGAAAACAATTTATATAGTATCGGTTGGATAGCTGCGCGCACATGCATTCGCAGCTAATTTCCGAACCGCCATTAAGTTTGAATCGAACTGTAATTAAAATTATTTTGCCATCCTTTACATTACATATAATCAAATGAACATAATATTTGAAACTACTACAGTATATTCACTTATTTATACAGTAATAAAATAGTACCCTAAAATCTATTTGGTCTTACTACAAAAATATAAACTTGTGTTGAAAACATGTTTCAAGTGCCATTACAAAATCCAGCTTAACGCTTCTCTTGGCATAAACAAAAATTTATAATGAGAACATTTTTAGACAACTTATAAAATAATAATTTTAATAAGACCGATTGAATTTATTCTTCAATAAATATTTACCTACAATAAACAACTTCACGCTTAAAATAGTCCGGCGCAAAATTCTGCCTACGCGTATATTAGGCAGAGTTTTCTAATGAGTCATATAAATAGACTTTAGTCATTACTGCTACGAAATAAGGTGTTATTTTCAATGAGGGTTTTATACAACGCCATCGGACATTTGTTGACGATCTTTTCATTGTAAGTCTAGTCGTTTATAGCATATAGCCTACAAAATTATTTATTATTATTTATATAGCATTATTTCTTCTATTAAATTCCTCAGTATCGGTGGGTACATCCCAGCGCGGTTCCCAGAAGCCAGGGGGTGTTTTGGGCCGAACGGGGTTGTTTTTACCCCGGTGTTTCGAACATTCGTCCATTTTCTGTTCTAGCATTTGCGGGTCGTGTTTGTAGAGCTCGCCGTAGAACTAAGGAGAAATAAAATGTATTATTATTTGAGTCATTTTTATCGATGTATATTGATTACACTTTCGGATTTTGATGTATATGAAACAAAATACCACATAAGCTATAATATATACTTGTTTCTGCAGTAGAAAAAGTGGGGGCACATATTATCAAGATGTTATAGTAATAAGTAAATCAAATATTTTTGGTTAGATTTTACAATTTGTACTGTAGTCTGTAAAAGGTGAAATAAAAAAGAAATATTAAGGTTTTTTTTTTTTTAATAAACACAAAGACCAAGTATTTAGTTATGAAATAAAATTGGTACAAAAACTTACATTTTTACATTCATCGCAGCTCCAACCACGAAGGGCCCGTTTTTCGCTCTTTTTCCTGACAGTTGGTTCTTTATAAACTGGACCTTCTGCGATTGCTCTATAATAAAATTAAAAAAGATACAAGTAAAATTACAACCTAAAAATTGATACTAACCTTCTTATTTTTAATACAACCGTAAAAAAATTCTAAAGGAAAGTATTGCCATTTTTATAAACAATGCAAACAATTTTTTTTTTAAAAATAAAAAAAATAATAAATAGATACCTTTTTACTGGTTTATCCCCTGTGGGTGATACTTTATTGACTTGCAGATGAGTTCGTAATATCGACATGCTCGACTCTATATCATCTTGATTTGTATTCACTAAATTGTTATTTTCTGCTAAGGGTTCCTTTTTAGGGCTGAAATGGATAGGTTTTTATTATTATAATGGTATTTAAATACAATATACCTATAGAAAAAGTGAAAAAAGGGAAAAATACATTTGTGAAAATAATAATACGTTTTTAATTTGATAGATAGCTTTTTTAAATACGTAGAGGCTTATAGTATAAAATATTTACTCTTTTGTACATAAAATGTATGATACATATGGTTTTACCTGCAAGGACTCTTTCTATTTTGTTGTAAAAGCGATATACTGTCATCTGCATCACACTCCATGTTTTCGTCCTGCTTAGACATCTTTGAGATTAGTTTTAAACTGAAATAAATGCCGTTTTGACATATTTATTAAAGAATTATTACTGAAAATAAAATAAAGGCAATTCATGTGCAATAGATTTGAGAATTAGAAGGATACTCTACATTGATTGTTTTAACAAATTTTATTATTTAATTAAAAAAAATATATGCACTCTAACTTCAATAAACTTCTGTTTTATCTGTGCCTTATTTTATCAAATTAAATCTAAATTAAATCATTCTTACCTTGGCTTATTGTGTTTATTTATATCCACGCACTGTGTATATGTTGGTGAAGACATTTTATCAGCAAAATTATTAATCATTGTTTCTTCTTCTATTTTAAACTTTAAAGGCGTTGATGGTTTTTTGAACTTACTGGGACTGCTCCTTGCTAATGATTTAGGTGGAAATCTGTTGAAATATAAATTTTTCACTGTTTTAAAATAAGTTTGCTGTTAGAAGAATAAATCCAATATTTCTTGATAGATAAACTATTCTAACACATAAATCATTTTTGAGTGACTGTAGGATTTAATCAAAAAATAATATGTACAGATATTTTTGTTAACTCTATATTTTTGAGTATGAAATTAAAATATTGAGTAGGAGAAAAAGGTTTTTAATAACCAAAATAGAAAATAACTTACATTTGTGACACAACCAGCCCACTTGTAGGTGATGGTAGTATAGTTTCATCGTTATCCATCAACTCCTTTTTGATGTTTGGCTAGAATGTACAAAATAATGTTTTAAATTTCTTTTCTTAAAGATAATTAAGTTAAAATACTAAAATAATCTAAACTTACCTTGCTAAATTGTAATTGTTGCAGGATAGAAGGCAATAAAGGAAAAAGTAATAATAATTAATTAATAGTATTAACAGTAATTTCATTCATTACATTTGTAAGTTGTATCTGCTTAGATATGTGTTAATTACTATTTCTACATTAAAATAAAAAACAAAGACTACTTCTTACTACTTTATAATATTGTTTATTTTTTGAAATATTATATAACTACTGATATTCTAAGGGCATATTCAGAAAGAAAGCTTGAAACTTATAAGCGCTTACCGGCGCTTGTCAGCGCTGGTAACCCGCACAGGAAAATATATGAACACGCGCTGATAAGCGCTGATCGGCGCCGACAAGTTCCGACAAGCTTCAACAAGCGCTGGGCGCTGCCATATAAAATTTGTTTTGGTCTGCTTCAACCTGCTTCCTTTGTGTAGTACGAACCAGCATTGACAAGCGCCGATAAGCGCCGATAAGCGCTTATAAGTTTCAAGCTTTCTTTCTGAATACGCCCTAAGCATATATTCATTTTCATCCATACCAATAATATTTAAGCATAATAAAATTTTGGTTCAGTAAATAACACAACCTATATTTAACAACCCTCCATACATTTTGACATCTACTTGGTCATATTACCTTTACTTCCATATCAGAGCAGCTGATAGCTTTAGCCAATGTTTCCGGAGAGCAAGTCAAGTCAACAACGCATGAGGACTTCACTTTGACTAAATTGAGACGAGATTGCTTCATCCTGCCTCCCGGCTTTGTTCTACTTGGACTAGGGAATAATAGTTTCATATTCTTCTTCTCTGGTGTTTCCCTATAATTGTAAATTTATGAATTATCACAATAGGTGAATTATATATTAGGTAAATAAATGAAATAAATAAAAATAAATAGGTATCAGATATTTGGTACTTTAAAATAATAAAAGGAAAAAATAACTACATAATGGGATAAATAACTTAAGAATTGGTCATTGAGCAATTGTAAGTATTATTCAATGAAAGATAAAAGAAAACAAGCTTTTAATTGAATGCCATTGAAAAGATATAGATTATAGTATAACACTGATTTCAGTGTAAACAAAATGTTTAAATATTACTTTATCAGAAGATTTGTATATCAGGAGAGGTTTTGAGATGGTCACAAACCAACTAATATTTTTTACAAAAACAAATGAAATAATAACAATTCTTACCAAGTGTCTGGGCATTTCTTTTTACTCAAACTCAATCCATTACTAGTGTTGTTTTTCATTTTCCTACTTGATATAATAGGGCTCTTGCGTCCCGTTGGAGTACCTTCTATTTCAGACACAGAATCATCCTGTATTGATCTCTCGTCTATTTCCTTCTTGGGACTTATTAAAGGACCATTTGAATCGGTGCATATTAGTTTAAATATATCTTCAACAATGCTTAGGTTTTTTGTTTCTAATAAACTTGTTAGAGCTGATGCTGTAAAGTGTTTCATTTAAAGTTATCATTATAATGTAATAAAAATTCAAATACTGGTTTAGTTACATTTTCATTGTAATATTTGTATGTTCAAACTGATTATAATAAATATATCAGGACAATGTTCACAAACGGCACGATCTGATCCCATACTAAGCTTTCGCTTGTGTTATGGAAACTAGATGGCTGATAAACATACATATATAATTTTAAATAAATACTTATACATATACATATTTAACACCCACACACAGAGCAAACATCTATATTCATCACACAAATATTTGCCCCAGGTGGAAAACCCACAACCTCTGGCTTGGAAGGCAGGGCCACTACCAACCAAGCCAACCGGTCAGTCAAATATTTGTAAGTTCAATTAATTCAATCCAATTTTATTTTGGAAATTTTGCTTAATACTGCTTGTTTATTTATTTAGCATAATAATGACTATGTTTAATTTTTACCAATAGATTCAATTGTTAAATTTGAATCTATTCTCATGTTAATAATATACTCACCAATTTGTTGTATTGTACTATCCTTATTTTCAATTTCCTTAGACATACTTTGAGCACTTGAACAACATTTGCTAAAAACAGAATGGATCATATTATAAAAACAATTCAAAATAAGTATAGAAATTATAATTTACAATAATTGAAATATGTACAAAAACAGAAAATTTTCCGGTTATTTTCAGCAAACCCACTTGTTGCATTGTGAAAATTTTGTTCTCTGACTAGACCTTACCTTTCGCATTTATCTTTAAGTGATAAATATTGGGTTTTGTATGACAAAGCTTCAATGTGTATTCGTTCTAATTCAACGACAAGTTCTGAAAAAAAAATATATATTCCTTTAGATACTCAGATATAAAATAAATGTGAATAAAGTTGTTTTAAGTTTAAATGTTAAATTTTACCCTTGAAAGAATTTAATGTTTTTTGAAAACTATTTTCTACTGCAGACACTTTATGACTAACAAAGTCAGGAAGCGATGAAAATTTATATGATTCTGCCATATCTTTTCAATATAAAGTGCCTTAAAAACGATAAACTATCGAGTTCATTGAGAGAATTTAAATAAATATCACAGAGCAAGTAATATAGATAAATATTGCGCGGTAAATAAAAATAACCTTTGTTTTTATTTTTTTAATAGCCCTGTCAATGTCACACATTGACGTTTATTTTTTTTAAAGAAATATGGCAAAAATACAAAAATAAGGCGAAGGGCACAGACTGCGCGAAACCAATTTTAAGCCCTCCTTTTGAAACACTATCTGTGACACTATCTAAAAAACCCGCACCTTTCCACAGTTTTATAGATCCAAGCATACACAGGAATAGATAGACAGTAGGAAGCAAGAAGCTTATATCTTATACACTGGAGATTTCGGTATGAACATTTGACGTGTAACAAGAAAATTGTTGTGTTCTATCACTTTCACACCTAACTTGGTATTGCCACTGTTAATACGAAGTTTTCCCAAGGCTACTATGTATGCTGTAATATTCTGTGCAAAAGGTTAGTTTTTGTACATGAGTTTGTTGATAAATTGCCAACAACGTCATTCAGAAGCATTGTTGGATGAGACAATTATTATTTATGCTAAATAAAATAAGTATCTGAACCAATTATTAAAAAGCGATATTCCCTGATTATGGGTAGTTACCACGTAGTTACCATAATAAAATTGTAGCAACTCTCACTTTGCCAATATGACATAAGTGTCAAAAATATTGCGTCGCTTCGAATATTTAAGTTAATATTGTTGCGTATTTAATAAATATTTTCCGAATATTAATAATGTATTGCATTGTGAAAAATTGCAGAAGTTTTTGGACACCAAATTCTGGCCTATAATTTCACAGGCAAGTGTATATTTACGTTATTTACAATATTCCTCAATACTCATGCATTTACCTGTTTAGAATCATTTTAATGCCAAAAATCGTCAAATTTATCATCATTTTACTAAGCAAGCATGTTAAATAAGTTCTTTTCCTAATACTTTCATCATTTTTCAACAAGTTTTCAACAAACAAATTTAACAAGTAAGGTTACCATGATGATGGGTTTTTACGGATAGTGACGATAATATATTGCTAAACAATATTATGATGAACATTTAGAACACCATTTTAAAAAATTTTATACTAGTAATGAAACAACACACGACATCGGTATTGCACTCACATATTGTGGTTTGTTCTTTTTTACATTGAAATTTATACTTTTTAACCTAATATTTTTAGTAGTAGTTAACCTAGTATTTCAGCTTTCCAAAAATGAAATAAAAAGAAATAAATGGCTGTCCATAGTGCCTATCAAGGGTAAAATTTATCAACATGCCAGAATATGCAGTTTGCATTTTAAGCCTGAGGATTACGGTCCAGAAAAAAAATACCTTTTGAAAAGTGCTATACCTTTTTATTTACCACATTCTTGTTACTGCGTCTCAACTGATAAAGTAATTTTAATTATATTATAATTATCCACCATGAAACCATTAGTAACCGTAAGTACAGCTCCTGAAAGACATACGAATTTCTGAGAACTGTAATATCGTTACCACACATCAACACTAGCGATGCAACTCTCCCTTTGGAATATTAAAAAAGTTTTAAACTGAAGCTTGAGTAACCAAAACGATGTTTAAATGTATGTAGCACTCATTTTAATTAAAAAATCGTAGTATGAGATCAAAAGTTATCAAGCGTTATTTAAAACTATCATTCTCTACCAATTAAAATGGTATGTACCTATAAAGATGATAATTATTCATGTAAGTTGACCAGTAATATTATAATATAAATACTGTTAAAAATATATGTCGTTATTATTTATAGACCATGATTTTTAGTTTTTTTTATTTCGAAAAATCCTGAATATACAAACCAGTGTGGTCACCCACAGAAAGAGACAAAAAACAACACTGACGTCATTCAAGGTTATATTTTCTTGTGACAAGTTAATGGTCATAGTGCAATCTCCAGTGTATTAGATATAAGCTTCTTGGTAGGAAGCGACTTAATTGTAGTGATATAGTAAACATATATTATAATCTTTGTAGTAAACTTTCGCTATTCACCACGTCACATAATCAACGAAACATTCGTATACCACAGAGCAAGTACTTATTATAGTCACCAATATAGTTTAAGAGATTTGTCGGTAAACATTATTCTTATAGCCCGAAAAACCGATATATACATACAAATCAGTAACACGAATACGCGAGTCTCAAAGTTCAAGCCACTAGCGAGATCACTGTACGAAATGTGATAAACTTGTGACTTGATCGCGATCATTTTGCGACTTGCGTCCATATTAGCAAAGATGATACGCGCCGATGCTAGTTGCTACACGAAGGAGATCTGATACGCGAAAATGATCAAGTGTAGACCCACCCTAATATTCATAAAAAAATATAAATTGACGTTGACTTTTAAACTTGTCATTGCTTGTCATTTGTCATTTGTAAGGTGGCAAACGATAGGTAGGCAGGCAAAGGAAATGTTATTCTTCGATGCCAATTGCCAAATTATTAACATAGATTTACAGATTTCAAAGTTCATTCCTAATAAAATTTAATTATATACAATAATATATTATATAGCCAAGACTAAGGTGGCATGTGGTATGTTTAATTTCCGAATACTAACTATTCTACTAGACCTTACAAAGACTTGTCACTTTTGCGTTGTGAGTAAAGAAATGTGGCGCCAATTTTAATATTCGAATTATATTAGGGCTACATATTACGATTTTAACTGAAATTTAACTTGAAAATAATAACTACCTATGTACTTACAATGTTTGCAAACATCACTGTCCACTACCATCATACATTTTTTTTTGGGATTGTATAAAAGATTACCACTTTATTGTATTTTTAACAGAAAACATAAAAATGAGCTCTGATGAAGAAACGTTTGTTATTATCGTCGGAGACGACGATTATGAAATTCCTGATTCAGTAAAAGATGTTGTAGAAAATAGTGAAATTACTCATCTGACTTCTCTAGATGAAATTAAGACGGAAAATGCTGAAATAAAAGAAGAGCCAGAGGATTATTTCTTTAAGGAGGAACCTGTTGATGATTTAGATGAAGAATATGTTCCAAAAAGTGAGACTTCAAGTGATGATGATTATAGCGACGATGACATTAATAATGTGAATAGGAGTCGACGGAAAAAGGTTAAAGTCATAACATCATATGTCCAGGAACTAAGGGAAGCATATCCAGAGTTGCGAAATGATAGAAAAATGTTGATTAATATTTTATCACAGATAATGAAAGCAATGAAACCACCACCTCTGCCTCGGGATTATTTTATAATGAATGGCATTATGTTAGAGTAAGATACTTAATATTATTGAACACATTTATATTAATTACTTATCCATTATTAAAAACTTATTTTAAATGTGTAATATCATTAATAATTTCAGTAAATTAACAACTAGTTTTAATTAACTCTAATTTAACTTCCAGATGTATAGAATGTGGTAAATTATCCAATGGTATACCGGCAGCTGGTCGCCACTATCAGGAATATCATGGAGAGAGATACCTTATTTGTTTTGCTTGTGGAGTTGACTTTAGGAGGTAAGGAAAAATGGAAAAGGTGCTTATATTTGTTACATCACTAATCTGATGTCATGGCGTATGATATCCCCTTTTGGTAGATGTATTATATATCTTTTGTGAATAGCCTCTTGTGTTTGGCCAGATTAAGATATTTTGGTTCCAACTGGGAATAAAACCTATGAGCTCTCAATTCTACACATAGTTTTCCAGAAACAAAGAAATGGACTCATACATATTTTTAATAAATACTACAATAATTCGATGATTGTAAAAAAGTTAAAAAATTTTTATGTATTCCCCATTTCAGTCCTACAAATCTGTATAAACATGAGAAGCGATGTCCTGCGCCAGACATCGGGATTGTACTGAAGGCAAGAGCTCGGCACATAGGCAACAAGGCACGAGCTAGGCCGTTCTTATCATATGAGAAACCTAAGGAACGGACTGATGAGTGAGTTAAAACTTATTTCTAATTATTTAGTCATTTTTAACTCGTCTGGTGTTAAGGAGGATGAAATATGGACTAAAATATTTGTATTTGTAAGAATTGTGTCCAATTTGTTGTGAAAATTTGGGCTTTTACAGTATTTTGTATCATTCATTGAGTTATTTATTAGGGAAATAATTAAATAAAATAATGTATTTGTCACAAAAATTTGAATTGTGGTGTTAGTTGATGTTGTCCTTTTCATTTCATGCTGCTTTCATTCTATTGCAATGTTACAGCATCATTTGTTTATAATATATCTGTCCTGTTCTGGTGAAAAAAAATTGCTTTCATTTAGAAAATGAATTCACAGTTGTCACATGTGATAATTTATCACCATCTTATTTAAATAAATAAAAAGAATAATATCATAGACAATTCAATACCATCTATGTCAACAACCAACAAACACTTCTCTATATAGTTTGCTCAAAATTCCGTCAATAAAAAAAATTGCGCGAGTGCCGAGCACACGTGTCAGAAATGAAACTTCTTTGATAAAATTCAAAGATACCAAAATCGTCGCTTTACTCCGTGACGTGACAGTATTGCCATGACGCGACCTTGAAATTTCACTCTCAACGCGCTTAAAGAAGTTTCACTACAAAAACAAACAATCTGTAATATTGAAGTATTTGTTGACCACTTTAGATAGGTGTAAACGCACTCACTTTTTTATGATATTAACACACCTAGACGCTAGTCTAGGGGTCCCATATCATTAGTACGGTGGTAGCAGTAGAATCCTTTTATTATGACTCCGGTTATATTGACCAACCGCTTATTATGTGTAATAACACAGCAAAGTTTGGTTTTCATATAAAATTCTTAATAAAAGTCGGATAAAATGACTTCGTTTATAGTCACATATCGTTTATTGTGACCAATTTTTAATGAATTGTCCAGTTATACTGACTGAAATGAATTCTAAAACTTTCAACACTAATTTCTGTTTTGGAAAATTGTGATATCCGACAACACTTGATTTTGTTTGTTTTGAGTCTCAATGTGTAGGCATCTCTATTTGTTTCTTTGTATTATACTAACAAAAAACAGGAGATTGTTTATTTTCTACAAAATGTTTATTGTGACGTGTTTGATATTCCCCTTCAATGTCATTATAAACGGATTCTACTGTATATATACATATAAATATGTATAAATGGAAACAAAAAAGTGTACGTGTACAGCTGGATGTGCAGCATGTGTCCCGCGCGGTACAGCTCCGCGGGCGGGCTGGAGGCGCACGAGCTCGTGCACGCGGGACTGCGCCCGCACCGCTGCACGTGCTGTGACCACGCGTATACTTCGCGGTCTGCGCTGCTGGTCAGTTCATAGTGACGTGTGAACTGTGTGAGGATACGGATTGTGACGGGATTTGTGATTTTGGACTTGGGTGCAGTGAAATCGTGATTTGGATACTTGTGAAATTGTAGTTGGGTGGATACAGAAAAAAAAAGCATTGTTGTGAAGTGAAATGGTGGTCGAGTGTTAAGTGAAGTTGTGATTCTGACATTTTTGTGTGAAGTGAAATTGTGATTTGAACACTTTTGTATGAAGTGACATTGTGATTTAAACACTTTTGTGTGAAGTGAAACTGTGATTTGGACACTTGTGTGAAGTCGAATTGTGATTTGGACACTTATGTTAAGTCGAATTGTGATTGGTATATTGGTGTGAAGTGAAATTGTGATATGGACATTTTAATTATATGAAAATCTTGTATTCCTTAGATTTGACCATGGCCGTAATAAGTACATGTGTAACGTAAAGCGTGATTCCCCGTATAGTACATTAATCTGTTTCACTGATTTGCTCTAGATAAATAGGTGATAAAGATGAACTCTTTGCCCTGCTACACCGAGACTTAGGATCGAATCCAGGACTTCTAAGTTGCACAGTTTAGCTGCACATAAGTTTGCTATTGAAATACCGCTGAAGAAAATTCCATAGGGAAAATATGTAACAAGAAGTCACATTATGTTAGTCTATAATACCGAATAAAAAAATAAATAAACGCTCCTATAAAAGCTCAGCCGCCCTTTGCATCAAATGACCTGTCTGTGTGTGTGAAATTTGTATTTGTATCAAGCGTAGAGTGAACAGGTACTTTCTAGGGAAGCGCGTTCCATCTTCGACCACATCTTAGCTTAACATCAGGCGAGATTGTGGTCAAGCGCTTCCCTATCAACAATAAATAAAAAAAAATTATGTTTTGTATGCAATAAAAATTATAAATAATAAATAAATAAATAAGCTCAGTTAAATTGGTCATTTAACCCCCGCTCCCCCGCAGCGGCACGCCCGCAAGCACTCGGGCGAGCGCTTCACGTGCGACCACTGCGGCCGCGACTTTAGTTCCAAGACCGCGATCGCCGCGCACATGGACACGCACCTACGTGAGTGAGAGTTTTACGTGAAGCTTTGTAGTAGAGTTTGTTTTCCTAGTGGATTTGTGCTTTTGGTAGACTGTTTTAGATGTTTAGTAGAAGATGCACTTAGTAGGGTAGAAAAACGTATGGACTGTAATGAGTTGTAGGTGATTTATGTATCAAAATACATTATTTTATTTAATTATTTCTGTATTCAATATCAAAATTTTAGCACATACGTATATTAAATAAAATGAAAGGTTTGTATTTGATTGAAAATATAGACAGAAGAACGTCCCCAGCATGTATAACTTGCGACGTGAAAATTTGACTCAATAGTTGCGTGCGGTTTTTGTGCTAACTGCTAGTCCATAGTTTTGACCAGATCTAGCAATCTTTAACCTTTTGACCGCCAGAGCAAAAACGCATCGCCGTGCCCTCCACGCCAAGCCACAAATTCAATGAGATAACCTTGAAAATAGTAGGGATTCCAAAATGTTATCGATAAACATAATAATTCACGTCTGAATATTTGAATAAACAGCTTATAACACAAAAATAATATTTATTTAACCTCATCTCCTACTGTAAAAACTTAAGACCACATTAAATAGCAACTATCAACAAAAAAAATCAACCTTTTGAGATACAAAAATATATATAAAATTGCAGCAAGTTACAGCACTATTCTCTATCAGTTACGCCCCATTGGCATGTATACATGCCAATGGCGCGGGCAACCATCCTTTTTTTTATAATCTCTCGCTTCTGATTAGGGATGTGTAGCTGTATATTATTATAACTTATCGAGTTTATTTATTAAGTTTATATGAACTATAGGTATTATTGTGGAGTGTTTATTTGTAAATATCAAAACAACTATTACCTTTAAATAAAGGGAATTGCATTATGAGCTATTACGCACTGTCGACCAGTCGCCGGCGACTGGACTTACTCCTGGACGACAGTGCGCAAGCCCCTATTTAAACTATAGTAAGTCACAGTCGCCGGCGACTTGTCGACAGTGCGTAATAGCTCTAAAACTACATATTTATTTTCCAATCATTTAGTTTAATACTTGAGTTATTACAAATACTAATTATATGTAGGTTACCATATTTTGATATGACATAGCGACAATTTGTATCATAAGAATATTCTAATAAAGGCACTCACACTCTCGGCAATACTCGATAAAATATTTTTACAACTTTCCGCACTTAACAACACGGCACGCGCTTACGACGTCACCAGTCCGACATCTATTCATGTCAATGGCGCAGAAGGGATTGCATATCGATACTGTGCTAGGGATGCGCATGATTGGCGAAAAGGAAAATATTCAAATCAACAATATCCACAATATAGACAATATGGTATTATACCAAAGAATGTAGTATTTACCTTTTTTCTCAGTGACTAAGCTTATATATTTTTTTTGTAGTTATTACAAAAATTAAGCGAATTAGAGTAATTTCGCTGAAATTTTAATGAAGTTACTTGAATATTACACTACATCACTAGTAGGCACGTATACATGTCATTGGCGCGAGAGAACATGCTTTTTTAGCCATTAATTAAGTTATTTTTTGTCATCAAATATTTGAATAACTACTTGGCAATTTTGTTTACTGTGTACAATTATGTAATAACTGGGGATTCAGTTCATAAACTGTATAAATAAAACACGTAAAAGTAAAGGTTTAATATGTTTATTTTGTATTTATCTATGATCTGTTTCTTGGCATGTATAGGTGTCGTTGGCGCACAGGGCACGATTGCGCATGACATCTATAGATGTCATTGGCGTTCAAAAGGTTAAACTGCCTTCACATTTAGGCGACTTAAGCTGCGCGACTGTATCAAATTCCATTGTTCGGCTGTTATAAATGTGAAGGGATATGCTTCTGCCGTGTTACAGTCGCGCTATTTACGTTCTAATGTGAAGGCCGCCTTAGAGATTGGCCATTCATGTTACCCAAAAAAGCAATGTTTTGTTACTCCAGCGCTGAAGAAGTACTTGTGCTCGGAGTGCGAGAGGCGTTACGCGCAGAAGTCAGCGCTGCGGCTGCACGTGCGCCGCGACCACCGCCGCCTGCCGCCGCCCATAGCCTGCCAGCTGTGCCCACGGAGGTACACTATTTACTTACTAGCTGTGCCCCGCGGTTTTACCCGCATTGCTGGTCTCTGGTCTTAGCGTCATCATCATCAGACCATTATGTTCCCACTGCTGGGACACGCGACACGGGTCTCCCATTAGGGATCAGGCCGTAATACACCACGCTGGCCGAGAGCGGATTTGCAGGTGTCACATGTCGTCGAACTTTTGATTCTTCGACATATCGGTTTCCTCACGATGCTTTACTTCAAGCAATGGTGATAAATTGATTAAGAGCGAGTGCGAATTGAATTGATTAAAAGAAATTTCATTTCTGACACGTGTGCTCGACACGTGTCAGAAATGAAACTTCTTTGGAAAAATTTAAAGTTATCAAAATCGTCGCCTTACTCTATGACGTGATGGTATTGCCATGACACGACCTTGAACTTTTAATCTCAACACACCTAAAGAATTAAATTATGTAATGTATGTTTTATTAAATTTCAGATATCCCAGAATGTCATTACTCAAGCAGCATATGAAGAAGGCGCATGGCATGTTACTTATGACTAGAAAGGTTTTTATAATTTAATGGTCCTTCGAGCCGGATATTAGTGTTCCACTCTATCTTAAGTTTAATAATTTTAATCTATTAACAATAAAACCATTATAAAAAAGAAATCTATCATTTCGGCAATATTTGAATCCGTTTTTTTTTATTATTAGATACTGTAAATTTTTTAAAGAATTGAAAAAATTCGATCACGAAGAGGGATTCGAACCCGCGTCTTTCGCTACTGTATTAACTAATAATGTTTATTTCCAGATGTACTACAAAATACTGCCAACGCTCACAGATTCGCAAGTAGAACAAGCCAAAGTCGTGTTACAGTCACAAGTGGAGACTGGAACACTTCTAGATGACTTGTGTCTAGATACAGATGTTAAACAAGAAACAGACTATTTTATTATGCAAGACTAGTTAATATTACCTACCAAATTAATAATGTGCAAGGATTTTTGAAATGTGGTCCAAAAAAGTGAAAGTCTAGGAACTTAAAGACTTAGAAAGTGTTATTTTTCAGTGAGTCGTGAAAAAGACTACCTACATTGAAGAAGTGGATTGTGAAGATTTGTTTTTGTAGCGAGTTGAGAAAAGTTATTTCACTTTATATCTAATATCAGTGCTGTATATTGCATACATGTCTAAAGGACAGTTTCTGGATTGAGAATTGATTTGGTTATGGATTATATATTTAGACGTTATATGTATAATACTCAATTCAGAAACCGGCCGTTAATGTCCTAGGTATAGTACATAAAAAATGTTTTGTCAAAAATTACATACTAAGGTATATTTTATTAGAAATGTATTTTCCACCATGGATGTTCAATGGTAGAAGTCTGTAAGTTTAAAATTTCCAATGTTATATTAAAAATGGACATAGAGCGTTTTATTATATGGTATGGTATGGCGTATAATAGAGGTAAGTGTAAATATTGTAACTTACTTTGTGAAAAAAAAGCTCAATTCTACATAGGATTATATTTCTATAGTCTTGACTGATTTTTAATTGATAAATTTTCATCACAATACCATTCACACAAAAATTGCATATAATGTAAATAAACACGTGTATGCATAATTGCATAGTCATAAAAAAAATATTTTTTGTGTTTGGTTCTACAGTGTACATTACTATGTACATATGTGATTCCAACTCACACTTGATTTCCATACTGGATATTGTTTTAAAATAAATTGTTATTGTATGATTCAATAACAATATGCACAAGCAAAAGCTTATGCATATAATATGTTGTTTATAAATTGATTATTTTTATTCTATAAAATTAAAGTTATCCTTCAAATGTCTTATGCATATAATATCTTGTTTATAAATTGATTATTTTTATTCTATAAAATTAAAGTTTCCCTTCAAATGTCCAATGAATGTTGTATATTCGTTTCATTGATGTGAAAATGTATCTAGTTTCTAGATAAATGTTAAACTTAAGTGAAACAAAAGGGGTATAAAATAAAAATACATTATAATACGAAAAAGTGTTTTATTACGCACTTATTATTTCAACCAAATGTTGACGAGATACTCATCTATAGCATAATGCATACAATCATTAGGAGACACCACGATATTTATAATGCATCATTACATACTAAGAAAATACAAAAATAAGCGGTTCCTTCGTAAGTCTACGGGACCTTCTGCTTGAGACGAGACTACTGCACCGTGTTCCTGCCCGGTAGTTAACACTCCAAGACCGGCTCTATTGGTTATTGATTCTATTTATACAGTAAAATACATTGAAACAAAAAAAAAATTGTGTATTATTTGATTGATGGGAAAATCTGAATATTGATGAAATGAGTATGGAAATACACGTAAAAGAATTTTCCCGCTATAAAGTTTTCTATATTCAATTGACCTTGTTCCAATGTACATATTTTACTATATGTAAGGGTTAGGTCTTAATACAATAGCAGAACAGTTTCAAGTGGGTGCAAGTTACATCTAGACGCTTATTCACTTATCTCGACAATTACCTCATTCGATCAACATCCACAAAAACTAACATTAAATTCTTTATCCTCTCCAATACTGATCGTATTATCTTAACAATGGTCCAAAAATATCTAATAGCATCCCTAAACGATCAAGTAGAAAAATACTTTAAATATGCCTCACAGAAATCTAATTTTTTTTTTTCAATTTTCTCACTTTAAACGTCACATTTTGATATTCTCGTGTGTGTCATACGGTAAAGATCAAGGGAATATTAGGTCTAAGAGTGTTAATTATAAACTACTGTGACAATCTCAATAATTCGATTATTGTTGCATAATGTTCATAACGAGAAACGAAATCCATTCAGTCAAAATCAAATACTAAAACAGCGAAGTGTTCTGTACGTAAAAGCGACGTATTTCTAACAGCATGTTTTGAAAAGCAAAGTATGGTCGAAAGCTCAATCTCCACTGAACATTGTGCATCAGTACTCTTAACATTTAACCCTATGATAACAGTTAATACGATTACATTAGACACGTGAACGATGCGTTACCGATAACCTTATCTATGAAAAAAGACGTATCTGCTTTCAATATCACAAATTACAATATACCATTTAATTTTAGCATCTACAAGCTTGGATTAAAAATATAAATAAATAGATAGATGTACAATATAATATGTGATCGGTATTTCGTCTCAAGCCATCGCTTTTAGGGATCTTTCAAAAAGCGCGGTTGATCAACGGTTTTTTAAAAGCAATAATCACAGTTCGTTTCGAATGTTTCTGACGTTTTGTTTTGACAGAGCCGTGTCTATGGTGACAGAGATCTTGATACTTGACTATATATTGTAATTAGGCCCTCGTGAATAAAACGTTTACAATTTTGAATACAAACATAGAGCATCTGGATACGAAAATATATACATAAATTTGAGTAATCTGTGGATAAATGTTTTTCGAATCCGACTTTTAGATTAGGTACTATTGAATTTGTACATTTTTACAGTTTACATTTAACTGAACGTTAAAAGTTTATTTTACATATCACAAATACGCCTTACATGAGAGATCTAAACGACGTGGTGTAACACTAAACAAATCTGAGACACTTAATTAATAATTTAATTACTGTAAAAATAAATGTTAATGTCAAACGAGCGTCACGTCCATTTTATTTTTATTTATTATTATATTAGTTATGTATATTAAAACGTATTCTAGTGGCAGTTATTAACGCTCTGATAGTACGGCGACGGGTATACTACCCATTACCTAGTGTTACATCGATATAGCTTAACTATTTAATTCAATGTAAAACATATGTACTTACATCCTTTTATAGAAGTGTTTTGAAAGTAATTATTTGTAAACTAAATATTCGAGTTTTTTTGTAGATTTTTAACTCAAGTAGTTCGGTACTAAATATGTAACGAACAATAATGAAAACGAAATGATCTAGAACGTTATAAGAAATTAAAATTTTAAGATATATCGATATAACCTCACTTCATGAGATCACTTTAAACCCCCGCTATGCATTTCATTTGTACTTCGTGATAGTGTTTAAGCAACTGTTTATGAGTTTATTTATATGATAATAGGTAGTTTGTTTATAGTAAATGGTCAGTAAGCATAGCTGGATTAAAGTGTATCATTTCATAATTATTGGACGCCATGTTTTGTATTCGCGTTGTCACAGTTTTAACTGACTTGTAACAGCGTCGTGCGAATTCGTACAGTTAATCAGCAATACATCGAAATAATTGCCGTTAATATTTTAATGCAATGTCGATTAGAAAAATCCCACAAGGTAAAAAATCGCTTCTAGTTTCAACTTTCAACCGACGTAGTAACAGGTATTTACATTATTTATGGAACTTTTCAATCTTTTCGTTGTATTCATCAGTATATTGGAAAGCTTCTCAGTATTTGCCCAACCATAGACAAGTGTGGCATCACTCATTACCGACATTCTAGTACATTACGACTTTGTTTTAATGCAAGTCATTTCCAAGATAACAGATCAATGTCTGTATCGATACGTCAATTTCGTTTGACAGTCACCATTATGATACATAATAAAAGCTCTTGCATAATCTTACATAGATATCATCACTAGTATACGTAAATGAAGTACCATGCAGATTTAAGATAAAATATATGGGGTTAAATGTCTCTACTAATATACATTTAAATGGAAACAATAAATGAATAATAAAACTTCTAACTGTTCCCTTCGTATATATAAAAATGTTCGATCAAATCGATACCTCTCCTCTTCCGACTTTCATGTTCAAAATAAACTTTGTAAATACAAATTCCAAACGGAAAATAAAGCGAAACGACGAACGTTTTCGAAATCAATTAAACTAAAACTTAAGAGTCACTTTATGGAGCGCAAAATAGTAAAATTGGAATCGATTCTCGAATCGCATCGACTAGTTCAAAACGAAAAAGTAAAGCAAATATTGTACAGCTGAAATTAGGAACATACTTCTGACATCTCTGAGCAACTCTTGAAATGATCGTTCAAGAAATTCAAAAACTCTACACTAACATACTTATCACAGGTTAAAAAGGGGACAAGAAGTATCAGCGTTCTCTCCGATATAGTACATGTAATAATAATGACGCGTAAACTAATACAACTTAAGATATTCGCACGCGGCGAAAATAAAACGTCGCTACAACTAAAAATTAGTATAAATTCTACGCCCACTGCCCGAGGCTGGGCGGTTGAGATCGATAACTTATGTATATTGTATACGTCGAATGGCGGTGCTCAAGCTTAAGCCGCTAACGTTACACCTTCCTGTGTCAATGTTCACCGCCGGAGCCGCGACTAACGGTCGCACACACAACACCCGCGCTCCTTGACAGATGACAGTTGACAGGTGACAGTTGACAGTCGAACCGTCGACAGACAACGAAAGGCCGACAGACGCGGGACTGGAGCCGCGCGCCGTTCCGCCGCCGACGAATCCCAATAATAATTGATTAGTATGAAAAAAATAATCTCTGTGTCGGCGGCGGAAAGGCGCGGGTCGGCTAATTGACGGAGCGCACTGAGCACAGCCCTAGTGCTAGTCCCACCCGTTCTCCTTCACCATGTGAGCGAGCTCTATTATGAACTTGCCCTCTTTGTATTTTTGACTCGATTCGAACGCGTGTTCCTGGAACAGAAATGGTGCCAATAAGAATTCGATTAGTTTTAAAAGAGACGAAACATCGCGGGTTTAGACAAATTATTTTTAATTTTTAGACTACTGTTAAAGATGTCGGGATGTCTTACGGGAATAAAGTAATTTTTTGTAAAGTAACAAATAATTATACAAAAGAATAAAAAACAAAAGTATCTATGACGTTTGAAAAATTAAAACTAAAATTTACACGTACACTTACAATCTACCTTCCCCGAGATCACCCCACACTACCCCACTACACTACACACTCACATATTTCCAGCCGAGCATCGTCTTGCAGCACTCGCAGTAGATGTCGGCGACGGCGTGCAGCCCCGTCAGCAGCACGCGCTCCTCCGCCGGACCGCACCCCACGTTCACTCTGCAACGTGTGTTTATTGTTTTAAACAATAAATATAATACGAAACAATCAAAAATAATATAACAGGTCCCCTTCTAGGCCGCTAGAAATCGACACTAAAAACCCTAAATTCGTAAAGCTTGATGTAGAGCTGCATTTTTGGTATGTTGTTTCGATCAGGGGTGATGTAAATCCCAATTTGCAATTTCGAAAAAGTTGTGCTCGCTGCGCACCACGCGACGTGATAAACTGCGAAAATTTTGGACTTTTTTTCACTTTTTGCTCTAAAAGTCAAAAACTATGCGATTCCGACATGTAACATTCACTAGATGAATGAAGCTTATTAAATTTTTAGTTTCGCTCCCGTTTGAAGCAAAATATTGGCAAAACAATTTACAATATACAAATAACAAAAGGAAAAACAATCTTAAACTCTTGTAAGTAATAAGTCAACAATATTTTCATACCATAAAACGCAAGTATTCTATAAATGTAAGCATGTTTAATTTCCTTCTAGAGACAGGCACGTGTTTTCTGTATTCTTGCAATTGTAATTGTAAAGTAGTTTTTATATTCCATTTTTATGCCACAACCTTTCTTTTAGATGCACTAGAAAAATATCAATTCCATGTTTGTAAAGAAATATAATCAGTGCAATACTTACACAGAATTGAATAGATATGCACGCCCCTGGCTGCCTTGAAACGACTGAAAAACAAGAGAAAAGTAATTGAATATTCTGTTTACACGAAGGGATATTGCAATTCATGGAGAAAATAGAATTTGTTTTCATAAAATTTAGTTGAGTTTACGACGGAATATAAAATACACGGGCCATTATCAAATTATTGTGGAAGCAACAGGAATTTTAAATTCAGCGAATTTTCATTGTTTAAGTGTCGTCAAAGGTGTTTTATTTACGGTATAGGGTTTCGAAGGTTTTTCATAGAAAGGTCAAAAGCTTTTTCTTCTGGTACATTACTTTATTTCCCCCTAGCTTCAGTTTGTGATTTCTCTCGAATGAAACTCGGATAAAAAGTAACTTTTTTTATATTGTATAAACTTTTTAAGGCATTAATTAAATCCATCTAATCTATTTCTTTACGATTAAAAAACTGAGCGAAAACTTCTTAATTGTACGAAAACCTAAACAAGAACTACATAATATATAAAAGAGGGGTAAATCGGTGAAAAAAAAATATTTTTAATAACCAAAGAGGGCAAAAGTCTCTGAGTAATATTCCGTTATTCGAATATAACCGGACAAAGCAAATAAGCGAGACACATCGCTCACTCCAGATATAAGCTAATTATGCAAAGTGACGCCAAACACATCACGAGGTTTTAGGCTAACGACAATTTTGAGCAACTGCAACGTCCGTAAGTGGGTCGCAAATAAAAATGCAATAGTTATATAGGCTAAGCTTTAGTCGCGAAATTTTTTCTCGCTACGTTTTTCAATAAAATGCGGTTCTGCATATTTATATGAAATTTTATAGACCGGTACAATCAGTAAATGATCTTTTCAAATTGTATAACAAAGGGCGTGTAAAATATAGTATATTTAGCTTGGCAGTCGCTAGGGTCAGGGTCATAAAAAGTGTCGCATACCTTAGATGTAAGTTTGCTTGTTAGGTTTAGTTATTGAAAGTGCTGCTCTTCAAAAATATTCCGTTACCGCTTAAATATAGATTTTATTTTGACCTCACCTTCGATATTTCGATGTCGCTAAGGTTAAATATAGTTATGTATTTAAATTTAAATTTGTGGATTCAGTTCTGCTCTTCTAAAATATTCTGGTGCCGTCAGTTTTAAATATAGTTTTCTATTGACCTCAGACTCTCTCATCACAAATGAAAAATACATCGTTGCTTACATTTAACAAAAGCTCATGATAGATTAATAATAATCACGATCACGGTTCACCTTAGATATACTCTTTTCGATAAAATTTAATATCTTGTACGTCTGCGTCGCTTAGTTTAGATGCAATTTCGCTCACCTTAGATAATTTATGTTTTCTAGTGTTGAAAACACTGTCGCTTAGATTAGAAAGAAGGAAGTTTGATACTAAGTGTACCATTTCGCTCACCTTAGATTCATATTCCGTCAATATGAAAATGTATTGTCGCTTAGATTAGATGTCAAAATTGTATGTTAGGTGTATGTGTATAATTACGATTTACGATGCTATAGCTCACCTTAGATATAAGCTCGTCATGGCTGGCGAGGTGCGCGCGGCAGTGTATGCAACTGTAGGTGCGGTGCGCCGGCGGCAGGTACGCCTGGAAGGTCTTGACGGGCGCGCGCGTGGTCGCGCCGCCGTCGCCTGCCACCCCGCCACGGTTAGTCACCCCCTCACGCATGAGTGCCTGCTAGCTACCAACACACACCCCGTCAGCGTCAAGCCCTAAGTGCACTATATGTTCACCGCGATTGACCTTCTAAAACTGCATTGTGGTACTGACTGTGTAATGTTCGGAACTGTTCAGTTACAGACGGTTTTGGAAGTGAGATACGAAACAGTTTAGGCGACGCGGTATAATAAATAAAACCCTTTTAACTTAATAAATTTTAAAGTAATTTAGTGAATGAAAAGGTTTTCGTTTTTCAAACCTGTAATTGAGTTAAAAGAACATTACGCAATCAGTCTGGTTAACAATCGAAAATTTGGGATTTAATTAAAAGGCAATTGCATAAAAGTCGAGGGCGGTTCGGTGTCGCGATGTGAATGTCAATTGCGGTTGGTCCTCGATAGTACACGTGGGGCTATAAGTAAGCACTCATGCGGTAAACAATTAAATTAAAATTCAACCAAAATATTCAAGAAAATAATATTTAATTAAACTAATATTTAAAAACGGCAGTGAAATCAAGTAAGTACTTAGTCTGAAATGTAATTATTTATCACCTTGATATTAACAAATGTTATTTGAAATACATCAAAACTAGCGATTAAATATTTAAGTAATGAGGTGATATAATATTCTACAGATTTTCATAACCTGAATGCGGTCAGAACCTTCATTATGTAATACGTTTTAGTTACATGTACTAATGAAGCCATAGGAAAGAGGTAAATTAAAAGCAGATTGAACTATTACCGGCAAGGTCGCAAAACATTGGAGGAACAAACTTCTTAAATTACATGTTTTCATATTTTAACTTGTGATGTATTTTAAAATGGTTTGATAATAACTGCGTATTTTGTTATGTAATTTTGGTTGCTTCTCTTTATCAGTTTTAGTAGGTAGCATTAAATTAATGAAATAAAAAAAATTGATATCATCATTTAAAGTAATTAAAGATTAAAATAATCGTAATGTTCTATAAAAACACAATGAGAAGCTGCGATGGCAACACAGCTTGGAGGTCAATTAGAGTGCATCGCAAAATAAACGGACACATTGAAATGCAACTTGCATCCAATTGAAGCTATTAAACTACTGTATTGAACCTTGAACTTATCCTGTTCACATAGTAACTATTTTTGCAGATAATGCTTATTTTATACCAGTTTATGGTGTAATATACTATTTTTTGATATCGTTAACAATACAAACATACATCGAACATTACTGGTTAAAAGTAAACATCTACTTAATAGTTTTTATGCGATCCTTTATAGAATGAGAATCTGTATCTATATATTTTATATGTTACACATGAACGCATCTGTTATTAAAATTTCAGTGCAGTACGTAGTCTTAATAGTGCATGTTTATGTTATAGGTACAAACATATATTTAAAGCGGTTTCGCTTAGATGAAGATGTGCGCTCATATGAACATGTTTATGATGCACACACACAAAGTAAACTTTATGAACTCGAATGCCAGTTTATAATGATGATCAACGTGATGATAGTGTTCAAGCGTTACTATTGAAATAATTACTGTGCTACTGTTATCAATGTCCAAAGGTTCCACAGAGAAACTGGCCCAGTGTTCTGTCAAACCCTACCAGAAAAAGATCAAAAGCTATATGCAAGTGTTCTGTGAAACCTCAGAAGTTCAGTTTGATCTTAGTCATGGGTGTGCTATTGATTCTCAAGAGCAACAGTGTCCAACAGAGAAACTGGTCGAGTTTCCTGTCGCTCCCTACTAGAAAGAGATCTAAAGTTATTGTGCCAGTGTCCTGCTGAACTGGTAAGAGGTCTAAAGCTAGTTGTACGGACCTGCCTGGCGCGAGCAGCACGCGCTCGCCGCCCACATGAGCCGCGTGAAGCGTCGGTCACCTGCCGCGCGCCGCCTCCCACCGCGCCCCGCGCTGCTCCCTTGCACCCGCCACCCTCTGGAATGAGACCATGATACTTTTAGAAACATTTTCAGGTATTATATAATAACACCACCAGGTATTGCTTCTCCTGGGAGGGTCATCTCAAGTGGTCAGGAAGATCAGATAGTTATTGGGAATTGAGATACGTAAGCTGTGTAATTCAGAGGTTGCTACTCGGGGCTTGACAACATTCTTTATATTGAAAAAGCTTATCAGAGCTTTCTAATATTTTATTATTCAGTTTTTTAAAACAAAGATGCCTAAAATAATTGATGTAAGTAGGTAATCAATTTGTGAAAAGAAAAGAAAACTATTTTTGTATTCAATTCAATTCAATCCGATTTATGTTGGGAGACGATGACGGATCTAGTGATAAATCTAAATTTTCAGAAGTCATTAACCCCGGAACATAACGCTTTATAACCGTTCAAAATCAGTTACCTAATGCAATAAAATTTAACGCATACACAGCTCTCGAATCCATATCTAAAAGATCATAAAAATTCGTTTCACTACGTCACGGGTAAAACAAAATTATGAAATGATTCAGTTAGTGCCGTAATAGCTAAGGGCACGGATAAAGTTATTACGCTGCGGAGGCGTGAGGTGCACACTGCACGTGCAAGCCCACTACGCGCCCAGACATTGTTCCACAGCCTTACATTACAATTTATTACAGGCTGCTAATTTACTAGCTTTTCGTCCGGCTCTGCCCGGCCCCAGCCGGAATAAAAAAAAACACTTGTCACTCATTAAGTCATTAGTGTACCTTTTTGCTGGTCGGTCCAATTTTGACTTAATTCGTTACAAACGTTCGAAATTACATATTATATTTCCTTATATTCATCATATCTCATTATAAATATTTGTATAGGAACATAGATAATTGTTTTGAAAAAAATATTAATTTTTACCTACCTCTATACAATTAATATAAGTATAAATACTACTAATGTAGGTACTATAAATAAATAAATAGATACTTAACGAGACGCTTTAAGTTTTCCACATTAGTTTCGTTAGACATTTAGCGTGGGTCGTTGAATGGAAAATCATTTTCTACATCTATTTTTACTTTATAAATGCCACTTTAGATACAATCACTATTCTTGAAAGTGGTATGACTGTGTTTTATGGAAAATTGGAAGGTTATTTTTTGTTGAGTTATTTTTAGTTGGCTTAATTCATTCAATACAGACATAATTTTTAGAATTTCTATGTATAATCGTATTGCTTAAATAAAATAAAAAAAAACATTCGGTTGTAATACTAACATGTTTTATTGAGATAGAGCGACAATTTTGCTAACGCTCTGTAATGAGACTATCATTACAATAACTGCAATAACTTACAATAATAATAAATTAGCAAAAGGGAAGATTACATGCATTTAAAGATTTAAAGGCTACCATAATGAACTATTTCAAAGTACAATAGTCATACATCCAGAGAACGTTCACAAAAATCTAATCCAAGCATCAAGTGGCGAAAGCGAACTTCCTCCATAGAAACTAGACAATCCAACGCTATCGGCGCCAAGGACTCCGGATCTCATTTCAATAGTTTCCGACACAATACTTCAGTCAGTTCGCGTTACTAAGGATACCTATAACCTAGGTTTAATGCGCAGGCCGCAGTTGCATTATGCCATCGATATATTGCACAACAAGCGTGGAATAGTGATGTCACTGTATCTGTGTAGGTATATAGGAGTATTTTATATAAATTAGTATTAAAATTATTCATTACCGAAGTTCCGCCTTTTGTTTCGCATAAGGTACTTTAAGTACTAAAGTCCGAATGTTCGTTAATATTACGAACGTATTGTACGGTTAATGGTTATATGGTGACACTAAGGCCTCTTACTGTTCTTCAGTTTGTTTCGTAAAGTAACATATTTATATACACTTTACATATATGCGAATTACTATTTTTTATGATAATGAAAGGTTGTTAACAGTAAACTTTAACAGTAAAGTTTTATGGCTTGTAGTCGGACTAAATTACAGTGTATACTGTGTGTGTGTATATTGTTAATAGTCGTTGGGTAGTTTAGAACTAAAAAAAAAAAAGTAGGTTTACTCCATTTTATATTTTGATTAATGATAAAACTCTATAGCCTATTGTACGCCACCTTCATTATATTATAGGCAAGCATGTACTAGCACTGTGTATTGTCAGCCAACCATTAGCGGTGAAAATACTATAATTTAGAAAATTACACGTTTTGATGTCCCACAAATGATAAAACTGGAGCAGATCTAACGAGTTTAATTACTTAGTCGCCTGTAAAAACTAGAACTACGTTATAATTTAAAACTGTTGTAACCTGTGACCTAGTATTTGCAGTATCTACATATTTATCAGACCTCACAACTGTTAAATGCAGCGAAACAATTACGAATATTTGTTCAATATCATCCCTGTGGGAATCGATAGTATTGGTATTCTGTTGAAGAAATAGCGTTCCTATTAAATTGTGTAGCGTAGCAACCGACAAATTCAATAAAAGACGTGTTACATAACATTTGAATAGACCCAAACAGACGTGACTGTAATAACAATCATTCCTCTTATTGCCTACTACAGATGCTCGACACTTAGACATCATTTACCTCAGCAGTCAGCACATATCATTACACAAATAATAACTATAATAACATGTTTGTTCTCATTTATTTTTATTGTAGGGTATTCTGTCATATTATTTGTAAATAATTAAGCATAACGTGGCATATCAAAATACTATTCAAACTTCTAACGAAGCACTATATTTTTTAGATTAGGGTAAAAATAAAAGGAAAGCGTTGCTCTACATGATTATACACCACACAAAATAAACATTTTACCAACAAATAAATCACATCGTTAACTACAGTACTTAGCAAGATAATATGCATCGTTTAAAGTAAATGTTCGTCCACATTAAGGTCTATAGTAAACAGGAAATGTCAATCAATTAGTGTCGTATGCAATTGTTAGCCGCAAATGGTTCTAGTAGAGACCATGCTAATGCGTTTGAAACAAACTAATTATACGTATAATTGCTAATTAGGTGTGAAAGGGGGTTCTTGATATTCCGCTTTTCCACTTTAATTATAAGGATAGTTTCAAGATTAATATTGAGGGCAATGACTATCAAGAAATTGCTTCACTGGTTTATTGTCTGTTTATAGTCGGGTACCCATAATACATTAATTGTAGATAAAGATCAGACAGGAAATTGATAATTTCAAATTGTATGTATCATTTTAAAGAACACAATTAAAATTCATTGATAAGTATCTATGAATTTATTTTTAGTCATAATAAATCTTGGATTATCTTGTACGTGTTTGGTCAAAGATCACAAAACCAGCAGGACGAGGCATGGTGCCTACTGCCTATGCTCAACTAGGGGTCAAGAAGAAGAAGAAGAAGTAATTATAATTCTCATTAGAAATACATTTACGAGGAAACTTCATCAATCGGAGACCATCGCATCGGTATATCAAACCGCACATGTTAATTTTAAACCTTTGGGGTTCTAGACCCAATCTGTAATTTAAATAGCAGCTCATTTTGTTTTCGTGAAGCTTGTCACGTACTCTGAGTCATGTTGACCGCTGATACCATCTACCGCGAGTTGAATTCTGAGGAGCGGTGCTTTAGACCAAATAACGACCGAGTACCAGAATATTCAAGAAGATGGTAATACGATATGGGACGTAAATTGTATGTATATTTCCGCTGTTGAGATGTTTTTTCTGTTACCTACGCTTTATGATGGTCTAAAGAACTTATAACATGATAGGTACCTGGAGTTTTGAGGGTACATATTTACAAAGAAATACAAAATTATTTCTTCACCAAAATCATTGAAAACATTGGATGAATATAATTTTTAGAAATGGTAATATAAATGATAATATTTAATTTAGAATCGTTACCCATATATGACGTGTACAAGATCAATTATTTCGGTTTAGATTTCAGAATCAGTTCATGAAAGTTGCTAGCCATTGAAATTTATTAATGAAGAATAGATACGATTCAACTATTTAAAACATGTATAACAAAGCTAAAAATAGAAAAGAGTACCATGTAAAGTCAAGTTAGGAAGTTGGTTAAATTTATTGGACAAGGCAAGCAGACTAACTCAGTCTAGTTTTGCTCTAAGAACTTAACAACTTAGCGCAACTCTCGATGTCTTGAATACTCAATATCTTAATCGGCTTTTGTTTTATAGATAACTCATAACAGATTCATAATAGATTCAGCACATTGGTTACATTTGCCGGTAAACTAAAATTTTATTACTTTTAATTTTAAATTTAAAATATTATTTAATATAAAATGAAATACAGTTCTACAAAGATTTCATTTCAGTTTCATTTCAGTACAGGAAAAATACCTAGGAAAACAACCGTTTAGAATAAATAAAAAACCATGTGAATGTATTTCGTACAGTCCATTACAAATTACAATATTGCTCTATATTATATTAATCTCTTCAAATGTATTAATTAAATCCATTGTTCAATATAACGAAATAATGAATATTTATATCAGTACAAATCACTGGCTCAAGATAGTCGATAACAATTGAATGAATATAGATTTTATTTGTTTTACAATAGAGACTGTTTTCCCGAGAATGCATTTTAATTAAGATTACTCGTTCATTGTATTACATTGACCTGAAGATTGCATTACAGAACAATAAAGGTTGTTCGTAGTGGGAGCTGAGCTTAGACAATAGTACTAAAAAATCCCGACCTATTTGTGCAGTGAATTATAAACTTGAGTGAATATTATGATGATCATATAGGTAGGAACATATAATCTTGGTTCTTCGTTTTATATGTTGGCTAAAAACTGTTACTGTAGTAAATTCGTTGTAAATTCGTCGTAAATTCGTCGTAAATTCGTTGCATATATAAATGCATGAGCCCAATATTTATGAGTACTGTTCTAATTTCACAATATGTACTCCAATTGAATGACTGTTTGTTCCTTAAACCCTCTACAACAAGTAACAACATTATTATCTTATCAACGTTATCAGCCATCAGTGTGGATCAGCCTTACGTACACGTGCGTGTACAAGACAAACTAGTTTGTTTATAAACACATTACGTTATAAATAAGCATAATTCAATTGAATACATTATGAATATACGCTAATTCTACTAATATTATAAATGCGAAAGTTTATTTGACGTATGAATGTTTGCCAGTCGATCACGATAACTACTGGACGACATTTAAGTAATGAATGTTGAAATTTTAGACTAATTACAAGAGCGATAGAAATAAACTTGACGATGCACAGCAAGTATGATAATAAGAATATTATGAGAGGAATGGTAAGACAATTTTCCCTACAAGAGCATACGTAAGTTGTAAGTACGTAGAAATCTATATTTAGACCTGGAAGGGACTAAATAGTAAATGTAGATTTCTACGAATTTCACTCAGATAAGCTATGATCGGGAAAGCAAAAGGATATTTACGTAACCTAAAGTCAACTCGATCAAGTGACTATCGCCGGCGGAAGCTGGTGACGTAATAAGTGTTTCTTGTCTTGTAGAAAACGAGTTACCTACTTGTTTACTACTAACACTGCTTTCTCACTAACCATCTATTTATACTGCAAATCTATGTCTCAATAAAAAGAATACTAGTATCACCTCGTGGCTGTTAAATAAAAAAAATAATTTGGAAAATCCAAAAGTGCACGCCTCATAATTTT